>VMDR010001483.1:0-41341 GCA_007922815.1 Macrotus californicus | reverse complement strand
GCAAGTTCACACTCCTCTGCCTGTTAGTTCTGGGGCAGGCCTCTTAGTCTCTGTGTCAAGACCTTTACAAGGAGAATTGACCTGGGCCCAGCTTGAGGGGCCCGAATTTTTCTCAGCTCATGTCAGCCCAGGCTCTGTCGTTCTGTTTGGCACAGCAAACACCTTTTGTCTTGGTGACCGTAGTGCGTGTTTATTCCAGTGCAGGGCTGTTTGAGTTTCTTGTCATCTACTTCCTCATGTAATTCTCTGTGTGTATTCGTGACATTTGTCAGCGAAGCAGTCCGGTGCGCTGTAGAGGGAACTATCTGCCAGAAGAATCTGATTGTACAAGAATCTCTCAGTGGCGGAGGTTGTGTGTCAGGAAACGCCCCGAAGTGTTTGGGAATTAAACGAGAACTGTGGCTATGGTATTTTGAATAAGAGATAACTCCTTCTGTAGCCACATGGCGTGCACTTACTCTCAGTCCAGGGGGAAGCTGCTTTCATTTGCCTTAGCTCATAGTAATCCCACTTTTTGTCTCCTAGATGGGCCCCAAGTCTTGGGTCAGTGGTGGGTGATCATGTTTTTCTTGCCAGCGACACCTTCAAATGGGAGGAAAGGTGTCCTGTTGTTAAGGTGTTCGCTGCCCAGGTGCCCCTCACCTTAAGTGGAGAGGGGGCAGTGTTAGGGCACTTAGGTCCCCCCTTCCCACGGAGTGTATACTTAATGTCAGGTTTTCACTGCTCGTCATACTGTAGGAATGTGAGTACACTATTTAAAACATTGTGTCTTCCTTGTAAGGGTGTTAGTCAGTGTTCTCCAGAGAAGCAGGAGAGAGTTGTTATGAGGGATCAGCTCCCATGAAAATGGAGGCTGAGAAGTCCTATGACCTGCCATCTACAAGCTTCAGGCCTGGGAAACCTGGGTGTGGCTGTGGTCCAAATCAGAGGACCCGAGAACCGGGTGCTTGGTGGTGTGAGTTGCAGCCCAGTCTGAAGGCCCAGGAACCAGGAGCACTGATGTCGCAGGGCAGGGAAAGAGCGAAGTCCCAGCTTGAGCAAGAAGAGAGCACTCACTCCTCTGCCTGTTAGTTTTTGGCCCACCAACAGACTGTGTGGGGGTGGGCATCTTCTTTCCCCACTCTACTGATTCAGATGCTAATCTCTTCTGTAACACCCTCACCAAGACACCCAGAGGTAAGGTTTCACCAGCCTCTGAGTGTCCTTCAGCTCAGTCAAGGTGATAAATAAAATTAACCCTCCCAGGTGTGTGAATTTTAAGCAGATACCACACCCATCCAAAACCAACAGTTTCTACTATCTTTTTGTGTGCGTTGCTGGAAGGGAGACATGAGGAACCCACCAGGCATTGAAGATCTGAGAGCAATTTCATTACGTTGAAGAAACTTTCCTGTGCTTTTGGACCTCACTTGTATCGTGCATGGGGTCAGACCCCATCCCAGAGTTTCATCTGTACGTCTGGGGGAGAAAGGACCTCAGGCTGGTGTCTCCAAAGGAGCTCCGTGGGGCCACCCGCCTGCTCCTGGTAGTGGGAGCTGGATTTGCAGGGATCTGCAGTCCCTCCTCCCCATTTCCCATCAAGAACTGAAGAACTGGGGCCTTCTCAGGAGGTGATGATGGAGGGTTCCTGGACATGTACACATGTCCATGGTTTTATGTACTACTATAGTCTACTCCTTTCTATGGGCTAGGAAGGCGGGTAGGGCTGCTTTTTGTTTTAATCCTCCCTCGAGGAAATGTTTGATTTTAGAGAGGGAGAGAGAAACATTGATTGGTTGCCTCCTGCATGGGCCTCGACTGGGCATCAAACCTGCAACTTAGGAATGTGCTCTGAGTGGGCATCGAACCTGCAGCCTTTTGGTACATGGGGCAGCACTCAACCTACTGAGCTCTCCGGCCAGAGCGACCAGGGCTTTTTTGTCTAAGTGAATTTTCCCTCCTCATTTCTCATGTGAAATGGAGATTGTAGGCTCTGTCCTGTGCAGTGTGGGCAAAATGCTTGAATAAGAGGCTTGTTTCACTGCCTGGGGGCTCAGCAGTTGTAGCCCTTTGGCCTGTTGTGACATAGGGGCTGTAAATAATGTACTTAATTTGCTTTCTCATTTAAAAAATAACACACCTCTTTATACGTGCTAATGTATGTCCTTTACTTCATCAGTTGACTCACCCGAAACTTCAGGAAAGAACTCAAAAGTGGGTCATGTGTTAGTGTATCCTACAGAAGAAGCCCTTTTTTTTTTGGTCTTTTAATTTCTAAAGTGACTGAGACATAAAGTTCTCTAATCGTTGATGAATAGAATCTAAGTTGAAGATTTTCGATCATCAGATTTCAGAAGTCAGGACACTCACATTCAGCAGTAGATTCAAGAAACAGGGCTTGTTTTTTGTTTTTGTTTTTTTTCCCACTTTCTCTGGCTCCGAGCACACGGTTTTCTGTGTCCCGTGGTGAGACGAGATGGCCGTGATGCAGTGAGACGAGGCGTAGGGAGTGACTCCTACAGAAGGCAAGAGGATTGGGGTGTTTTCACGGGGGCACAGAATGATGACCTTTCCCAGCCCTGAGCTCGTCCAACGTGGATGTTTCTGCCTGTGTGCAAACCTCCCCTGTCCCTGGCTGTGCTAGGCTCAGGAAGAGGGCTGGGCAGTTTCCTTGGCCTTCCCCTCCCATGCTTCTTGGTTGACTCATACTGGCCGGTAACCAGAGGCCCTGGGGCTGGACGAAGTTCATGGTATGTGCTTTGGAGCGTAGTTCTTTTAGTTCACGCAAGACCAGTTGTCACCAAGACTTGAAAAATGAAAGTTTCCATACCGCATCACCCCCACTCCCTGTTGCGTCCTGAATCGTGGAAGCTCTCAAAAAGGGCTGGAGAGTGGCCCTGTTTGGCTGTGTACAGGTTCCCACTGAACCTCCCCCGCCTAACTCTTTATTTAGAAAAATTTCAAAGCCACAGAGAAATTGAAGAAATAACCAGAACATTGAACTTCTGAATCTCTTTCTGTCACCACAGCATTTGCCACGTCGGCTTTGCCACTCCCTCGCCCTCTCTGCTTGCTTTGCTTTCAACCAAACCATTTGAGAGTAAGTTGTGACATGGCCTTTTACCACTAAATTCTTCAGGATGTGTCTCCTGAAAACAAGGACATTCTTTTACGTATCAAGTATAAGGACCAAAATCTGGACAATTAACAGTGATCTGATACTTGAATGCCTGATTTAACACATGCATCCTTGTCCACAGTTTACCAGTTATCCCAGTAACGTCTTAGGTTCCCTTCCTGTCCTGTGTCCCCACCCAGGCTCACATGGCACGTTTAGTTACGTTTCTTACTCTCTCCCTCTGGAATAGCTCCTCAGTCCTCTGTTCTCAGAGCCACTTTGTGGAGAGGCCCTCAGTTTGGTCTCGTCCGGGTTTCCTTTGAGTCGATCCCGATGCAGTCAGACAGGATTCAACTGCTCTCGCTGTCGTCCCTCGCCCTCTGGGGGGCACCTGCTGTGACTTTGTCCTGTTATCACATGGTCACGGATTATACTGCTCATACTTTGATCACTTTCCAGGGGCTGTTTTCTCAAGATCACATCAAGTGACATTAAACTGGGGAGGTGCCACCAATGGGCACAGTGGTCTTGGTGTCCCTGTTTACTGTGATGGTCGCAAAGCAGGATTGCTTCCACCTTTGCTGTTACCTGCTCTGTGCTTATTTATTTCACGTCAGCGTGAGACCGTCGACCATTCAAGAGGTCAGAGGCCATTGTGGTCATTCACTAGGATGTTCGAAATGTTCCAATTTGACTTAAAGTAGTTTAAAAATAAGCTTCAACATAAACTCAGTAGCACACCACTGGAGGCGCTGAAAAGACTACTGTTTAATAATAGTTGCTGCAGAATAATATGCAAAAGAATGGGTTTTCGCTTAAAGTAAAATAGGATTTCATTTAGAGAAATGCAATGTAGAAGAACCAGACTATTGAATAGAAGAACCCACTAGTTTAGAGGACGTCCCACTGAGCAAATACAGTGAATAGAAATTGTAACTTGAAGCTAAAGCTCTTTCCCCTACATTTGATTATGAAAATCATACCGCAGAGTCGAAAGAGTGGTATAGTGAACACTCACACACCCATGCTCAGCTTTCGTCCTTCACATTTCGCTGCGTGGCCTCTGTCCAGTGTCTTCCCTGTGTTCTTCCGTGAAGGCATTTTGAAGTAAGGTACAGACATTATGTACTTCCCCCAGTACTTCCCTGCACATCATTAACTAGAGTTCAACATCTGTCTTTTTGGTTTTTGAGATTTTATTTTTAGAGAGGGTAAGGGAGGGAGAAAGAGAGGGAGAGAAACAGCAGTTGGTTACATCATTCATATGCGCCCTGACCGGGAACCAAACCCATGACTCAGGCACGTGTCCTGACCAGGGATAGAACCTGCAACCTTTGGCTCTGTGGGACAGCACCCAACCAACTGAGCCACACCGGTCAGCGCAAGATTTGTCTTTTCTGGAGATAAATTGCACATAGGTGAAGTGCAGGAATAGTAAGTATGCCATTGGATGAGTTAGAAGATCTAACCTAAAAGCAAAAGGCCTTTCAAAGTGAGAGGCAAGGAGCATTTGTCTGAGATCAGTGAGAATAGTTATTCTGGATGCACTTACCCAGGCAGAAGCCCAGGTCGTGCTCCCATTGGGAGACAGAAGCAGTGGGTACGTATGAGAAAGGGAAGGGGAACAGTTACATCAGTAGAAGGAAGGCATTGCTATTGGCGCAGATAGTGATACAGTGACATTAATTCTCAGTAATGTTTTCCATTTCCAGTCCAGATGTCATAATATCTGCTTTCTCTGCAGAGTTTTTTGAGATACAAGGTTGCTCAGGCCCAGTACACAGGTTATTTTCCTGTTTTAACATTCCTAAGATTTGGGAAGGAACACGTGCAAAACAGTTCTCCTGGCCTGGCAGCTCCGGCTCTATTTTCAAGTGGCTTCGTTTAGATTATTGTTCCCAGATCCGTCCATGTTTTACGTATACAGTGTCCTCCTTTTCGGTGGCTGAGTAGTGTTCCATCAAACGACTACCAGTTTGTTCATCCTTTTACACATGGGCACCTGGGCTGTTTCCAGCCTTTGTCATTTGTAAATAAAGTTGCTGTGAACACTCCTGTACATATGTCCTATGGACGTACGTGCCAATTTTTCCTGAGTGAAGTACCTGAGAGTGGAATTGTGGAGTCATAGGGTAGGCAGATAGATTTGTCTGACGCAGAAGTGCCCGATCTGTTCTTTCCCAGTGGTGGAGCCGCTTTGCACTTTCACCCAAACTACCCATGTTCTCTGCAGCCTTGCCAGCATTTAGTATTGTCAGTCTTTTCATTTTAGCCACACTGTGAAGGGGTGTGTTACCATGATTTTGAGTTGCAGTTCCTGGTGATTAATGAGTTTGTGCTGAGCTCTTTTCAAAGTATGTGTTTGTTTTCAGGGATGGGGTGGGGTAAAGAGCAGCTGCCTGATTACATACTGGAAATGTTTTACTCGTACACACGTTCTTGGTGTAGGGTTTGACCCCACCTGGAGCAGCAGTGCTGGGAGAGTCCCGGGCACTCTGCAGGACTGCAGCCAGCTTCTCCCGTATGTGCTGGGAGCTGGGGGGACTGGCCAGAGGGCCAAAGCTCTGGCTGTACTCATGTGGGCCTGGCATTGCTGTGGCCTTTGCTTCCAAAGAGAGTGTCTGCTGCTGAGCTGGTGGTCTCAGCCGGCTAGTGGTCCATGGTACCTGACCCTGTGGCTTACCTCCTGAGGGTATGCTGAGTCACCTGCCCCCGGAAGATCTCCTTGGGTGCGACATGTGTGCTGTTTTTTGTCCCTGCAGCGGGGCTCAGTAAGGCTCAGTGCCTGGAGGGGACCCTGTGCGTCACTCACTAGTGCACTCACTGCCCTCCTGGCTGATACGCGTGATTCTCAGTGATTCAGTTCTTCTTTCCCCACAGCTTGTTCCCAGAACACAAACAGGACCTGCCAAGAGTGCCTGAGAAATGTCTCTGTAAGTAGCATGTGGTTGGAAGCAGGGTCGGTTTCTCTATGGGAGGGTCCTTGGTGTATGTTAGGGGAGACGTGGGTCTTTTTGTGTGATGGATATTAGATATTATTTTAGCCTTTCTCAGGTATCTCAAGCTGTCCTATGAAGGCTGCAGATACCACCTGAGCATCATTAATATGCATATTTAACTCCCGGATGATTGCGGGGGTTTTAAAAGATGTGCACAGGCCTGTGGTTGGGAGCATGTGTGGGCTGGTGGGGAGGCCTCAGGGCACTGATGAATGGTGCTGTTCAGAAGGGGGGTTGTGGGGACAGAGGAGCAGGTGGGCTGAGTGCTGGGCTGAGGGGTCATAGTTACCTGTAAGCAGTGACTACTAACCTCCGACTAAGGCTTCATGTTAGTGCCATGAGACCTTAGAGGCCTGTTGGGACAGGGATTATGAGTCTGTCTTGCGGATGGGCCCTGGAGAAGCAGCAGGAGTGCCCAGAGCCCTTGTCATCCACCTCTGTGCCCGGTGCTGAGGGGCCAGCTCTCTTCACAAGCCTGCCAGAGGAACGTGGGCTACCTGGAAACCTCGAGTCAAAGCCCTAGCACTCAGGGTCCCGTCTCCGTCAGGGTCGGGAAAGATGCTTCTCTCTCAGCTCTTCTTCACACAGAAATGGGGACGAGAGGCGAGAGCCAGGAGAGACACAGGCATCGGATAGGTGAGGGACTTAGGGGGCATCTGGTCCAGTGGAGGCAGACTGTTCGTAGCTCACTAGTAACAAGGTAAGCCTCACAGCCAGAACATTTTGTTGTTCCTAGCTCTTTTAAGTCCCTGTGTGATGGTGAGTAAGAGGGTAGCTGCTCTGGAGCAGAGGCCTGAGGCTCATGGGGGTCAGCTCCAGGGGGGCCACTGTCCTGGGATCTTACACGTAGATGTGTGCAGCCTGCCACTAGGAAGAAGTAGAGAGTGCCATGTGACGCTGGGGAAACTTCCCATCGTGCCTGCCTTGTCACAAGGCTGTGGGAATAACACCGCTTTGTTAGGGTCCTGTTGCTGCTCCTCAGGCATTGACTTTCCGGACAGCTCCTGATCCAGAAGCCCCTTGGCTGCGAGCGTCTGGCCTCATTTCACTGCAGCACTGTGTGGTCAGCACCGAGGACTCGGGAAGCCGATCCAGGGTGAGGGTGGCTGGGAGAGAAAACACCCTTTGTGGGGCCTTGGCCTGGAGCTCTGGAAGAAGCCACCTCTGCCCTCTGGTCAGATCTTTGTGTGTGTTGGAAATACACAGCCAGTGTTTTTTGTTCCCTGGCAGTGGGGTTTAAAGACACTGGACAGGTCAGGAAAGATGTATCAGATGATTTCTGCTCCAAGACATGGGCCATGCTTTTACAAAGCATTGGCACCCATGTGGCAGAGTTGTGGGCTCCAAACTTGTCTTGTGGGTGATAGGACTTGCTCGCCTCTGCTAATTAAACTGGAGAGGATGACTTGCAGTCAGGATGGTGGTATGGGGAAATGTGGTACTCGTCTCCTCACAACCACATCAAAATAAAACTAAAATACAGAACAACCATCATTCAGAACCACTTGAAATCTAGCTGAGTGGAAGTCCTATGACTGGGGAATGAAAGAAGAAGCCGTATTGAGACTGCTGGGACAAACAGAAGTGGACTGGGGTGGCCCCACACCCACATGTGGTAGATAAAAATCAGGAGAGATACCTCGGCTTCGGAGTGAGAGGTCCCAGTCCCATACCAGGCCCCCCAGCCCAAGGTTCCAGTGCCAGGAAGAGAAGTCACTGTAACTTCTGGCTGTAAAAATGGGTGGGGATTGAGGTCCAGTGAGACAGAGAGCTTCTGAAATCCCAGGCAGTTCCTCTCAAAGGGCCCATGCACGGACTTACTTGGATTTACTCCCTCTGAGCTCCGGTGCAGGGGCAGCAGCTTACAATGCACTAGAGACATATGGGGAGTCTGATATCAGGACAAGAACTTGAGGGGCACTGCTTTCTCCCAGACAGAAGTCCTGGCAGAGGTCATTGTTCCTTTCATGAGCCTGCCCCCAACACAAACCGGCAGGTTGGTGCCACATTTGAGGCTCCATCAACCTGGCTCACACTGTTTGCCCTGCTCTGGTGATTCCCTGAGGCCCCACCTCATCCAGCTTTCAGGTCCACCCAAGCTGTTTCCAGACAAACGTGTCCCAAATGAAAAAAACAGAACAAAATTTCAGAAAAAGAACTGAACAGAATGGAGACGAGCAATTTATCAGATGCAGAGTTCAAAACACTGGTTATAGGGATGCTCAATGAACTTGGAGGAAGAGTGGAACTTAGAAATTCAACAAAGATATAGGAAACAAAAATGAAATAGAAAACATACAAAAGAACCAATCAGGAATGAAGAAGACAATAACTGAAATGAAGGGTACATTAAAGGGAATCCATGGTAGAATAGATGAAGCAGGGGAACAAGTCAGCAGTTTGGAAGATAAGGAAGTAGAAAATGCCCAATGAGAACAGCAAAAAGAAAAGAACCCCCTAAAAATGAGAATATTGTAAGGAGCTTCTGGGACAACTTCAAGCATACCAACATTTGCATCATGGATGTAGGTGCTGGAAGGAGAAGAGAGAGAGCAAGAAATTGAAAACCTATTTGAGGAAATAATAACAGAAAACTTCCTTCACTTGGTGGAGGAAATAGACACACAAGTCCAGGAAGCACAGAGTCCCAAACAAGATGAACCCAAAGAGGCCACACAAGGGCACATCATAATTCAAATGCCAAAGGTTAAAGATGAAAGAGAGTCTTAAAAGCAGCAACAGAAAAGCAGTTAGAAATCTACAGGGGAGCTCCCATGAGACTGTCAGCTGATTTCTCAACAGAAACAATTGCAGACCAGAAGGGAGTGGCAAGAAATATTTAAAGTCATGAAAAGCAGGAACCTACAGCCAAGATTGCTGTACCCAGCAAAGCTGTCATCAGGAATCAAAGGGCCGATGAAGAGCTTCCCAGACAAGAAAAAGCTGAAGGAGTTCATCATCACCAAACCAGTATTGTATGAAATGTTAAAGGGTCTTCTTTAAGGAAAAAAGGGGGGGGAAAAGATCATATATGAATGACAAAATGGCAATAAATACAATTTCTATCAAAAGTTGAATATAAAAACCAAAATGAACAAGTACGACAGAAACAGACTCATACCCACAACATTTTGATGGTTGCCAGATGGGAGGGTGTTGGAGGGATGGGTGGAAAGGTGAGGATTGAAAAGTACGAAGTGGTTGTTACAGAATGGTCATGGGTATGTACAGTACAGTACAGGGAAATAGTCCGTGTTCCAATCACTATGTGTAGTGTCAGGTGGGTGCGAGATTTATCGGGTGGTCACTTAGTTCCATGATGTCTGACCACTGTGGTGTGTACCCGAAACCAATACTAATGTGTGTCAACTGTAACGGAAAAGTGAATCTATTGAAAAAATAAAAAGATAAACTGGAAAGGAGCTTGCGCTGTGGTTCCAGGTCTTCGCATTGACAACACTGAACTGGACAGGGTGGCCCTTGTCCTCAGGCTGGCATTTTCTTGGTGGTGCTTTTTTTTAGCATCTGGGGTTTTTCTTCTGGAAGTCATTTCAGCCACAAAAGTGGCTCAGCGTTCACAGACTTCACATTTCCCAGAGTTCCTTTGTAGCAGTGTCCTGTTTAACCCTCGCCTCTCTGGGAAGGTGCACGTGAGGGATGGGTTCAGGTCATGGTGGGATGGACACTTCATCTGAAGTCCTGCCCCCACTCTGAACCCGGGCAGATCAGCACTGCAGCATGCACATGGGTGTGCGGGTGAAAGCGGGGGTCGACCTGCGAGGCTGGGAGTGCGCAGAAGTTTCTGCAAGGATGCGCCGTGCCGGGGAGGCCTGGCCGGAGCCTGTGCAGGTTGGAAGGGAGGCTGAGGGCACTCTGGGTGTGTGCTGTTGGGGTCGTGTGAGTTGTTTGCCACATGCATTCTCGTTAATCTAACCAAAACAACCACCACGACTCCTTGTGGCTTTCGGTGAGACCATCAGGTAAAAAGGGAAAATTAGACATCTATAACTTAAACTATTTGAAAGAGGAAGATTTACCAAACATTGTTAAGCCAGAACAAAACACGAAAATGCAAGATATCCTCAAAACAGCCAAAATAAAAAGGGTTTTCCTGCTGTTTATTAAGTATGCTCAAGCATTTTAAACCCGACACAATAAAGTGGGTGTTATGTAAAGAGGTCTGGGGAACCCCAGGCTTTGTTTTAATATTTTATTAAGAGTTGTTCACCCTAACCCAGGACCAAAAAAAAGTGCCATGACTTTCTATCCTATTAAAAACTCAAAGGAAAAAAACTCCATAAAACTGTGGCCTTTAAGATCTAAAATAAGCCAAGTCACTCTTTCCTTGTTGCTGGAGCCCACGGGTCCCCCAACACACTGGGGTGAAGGCGCTGTCCCCACCCCAGACGCTGTTGGGGGCTCAGGAGCATCTGTGAGGTTCCAGCCTTGAGGTTCTGGCAGGTGCCTTTGAGCCTTGGTTGCACCCTGCTTAAGAGGGCCGGAGGTGGTTCTCACCTGCTGCACTCGTAGAGGTCCGAGGTAGGATCTTAGCACAGTGGTGACCTGGTCACAGAGCATCATTAACAGATACGTAATGAGCTCCTGCAGATGGGCTGAGATCGGCAGCCTGCACGTATCAGGAGGTGATGCCACAGCAGGGAAGGAGGTAAGGGGAGAGGTGGGGGATGTTTTAAATAGGTTGCTCAGGGTAGGCCTCAGGAGGAGGTTAGGGAGCTATGTGTCTCTTGGGAGGGATGTTCCAGGCAGGAGCAGGCCATGCAAAGGCCCTGGGCAGAGAGCTGCCTGGCATCTTTCAGGACCAAGACGGAGGCCGTGTGACCATTCACAGTGCCTAATGGAAGAGGCTTCAGTCACATGGTTCTTGGTGAGCAGTTGAGCTGCTGTGTTGGGGTGGGGCCAAGGCTATTATCCCCCAAGGGTGAGCGGAGGGGCGTGGTTGATGGTTTAGGGGATCGGGTCCTGCGCAATCTGGTTCTTTGGTGTTTGCATTGAATTTCTAATATCTGATGTCTCTCTGTCCTCAGTGTCTTTGGTGCAACACGGATAACACGTGCCTGGACTACCCAGTGACAAAAATCCTGCCACCTGCTTCTCTCTGTAAGCTGAGCTCTGCACGCTGGGGCGTGTGCTGGGGTAAGTGGTCATCTTCATTGGCTTCTTGCAAAATGAGTGCAGGGTTGAAAATTCTGGTTGTGCTCGTAACGTGAGCTACCAGAAGACAAACCGCAGTGGTTCTTGGATGCTCCCAGCGGGGGACTGGGGAGCCAGTGAGAGCTAGTGGTGTCTCACAAAGCAGCCGAGGGGTCCTTGCGGATCTGGAGGCCTACCTTCAGGCTGCAGCCTTGGCTCTGCACTGGGTCTCCACACCCTTGGGTGGGTGGTGAGTTAAGAGCTGTGTGTTGGAATGCTTTATGTCGAGGTGGTGTTCCTGTACCGCCTCGACACCTGCGGTTCCTGCAGGGGTTCCGACTTTCCAAGCAGGGAACCCCTGCTCAGCCTGGGCATGTCCTTTTCTCATGTGTCCCTTTGTCTGTGTACGGTTGTTGCAGGTGTTCTTTCATCGGAAATTAGCCCTTGTGAGATTCAAATTGTTTTCTAGTTTGCCTTTTAAATTAGTTTGTGGTGTATGTTGCTATATAGAACTCATTTTTATGTAGTTGGGTTTATTAATCCTTTCTTTTATGGCTTCAGATTTGGGATCATACACACCTTCATAAGCTGCGTGAAGGAACCATTGTTCCCTTAGGGCACTTCGATGCTTCACTTTGTGTGTCCGCAGCTTGTTCCTTGTTTATCTGTCTGTTTTCTAATTAATTCCCGTCTTAGAATCCATCAGCTCCCGTCGGAAATACTTGTGGTATCGAGGCCCCGGGGAATCCAGAATTGCATGTGTGTGTGTATGTGTGTGTGGGCATGAACGTATATGTGCCTGTGCCCATGTGCACACCCGTCACATCCACCCAGCTGGCCGTCCTCTCTGCTGTCCTCATACCAGAACCGCTTCCCTGGGCCTCACTGCCCTCTGCTCCCGCGTTGTTGGCTGTCTGCCGCGTGGACCCTGTTCTTGTGCATTATTTCACAAAGCCCACTCCTGGACCAGGGGGCCCTGGACGTGTTGAACATGAGCTGTTTAAGCTGAAGGTTAACTTCTAACGGGGTGCAAACATGTTGAGTCTCCCTCTCCCCCTCTGCAGACAACAGTCGGCAACATGAACCACATTTATACACACACACATCTATTCAGTGAATTTTTACCTAGGTACACAGGTGATTCCCGCTCAGGAAAACACACGGACCGTTGCTGGCACTCATAGCGGTTGCTGTCAGGACCCCGTGGGTGACCACGGGACTGACTTGCCATTGGCATAGATTAGTGCCTCCTGCCCCTGCCCTTCATGTAAAGGAAACCCTGTCCGGCCTTCTTGGCCCTCACTCAGCAGTGTGTGTGTCTGAGGCCTTCCTCGTGTGCTGTGTGTGCCTGCTTGTCTGTGACTTTGGGCAGCGTTCACAGGTGTTCCTCCATTTGCTGCTGAAGGACATTTGGGCTACTTCCACAGTGCTGCTGTGGACGGTCTTGTGTTGGAGGGGCCAGTGCTCCCTGCACAGGGCATTTATGTAGGCGTGGAATTGCTGCCTCACTGCATGCGCTGTGTTAGACCAAAGAGGTCTGCAAGCATTTTTGTAGAGCGGTGTACCAGCTCTTGTTCCTCTAAACAATGTGGGACTTCTGGTTGTCCCACATCCCTGCCATCGCCAGGGCACTCGGTCATCTTCCTCGTGGTCCATCTGGTGGGTGTGAGTGGTGCCTCACTGTGGTTTCAATGTGCATTTCTCTGAAGGAGGCTGAGCCCCTTTCCAGGTGGTGGGCAGTTTTGCTAATTCTCTTGTGAAATAGAAGCCCCTCCCTAGGGCCTGCCGGGATGGTCAGACACGACACCTGACACTGGGCAGATAAGATCCACAGCAGTTTACTCACCCCCTGTAGTCACAGCCCTGGGGGAGGGAGGGGACCTGGGAATGAGCCAGAGGCTGTGGGAGGAGGCTTTGCGGTAACAAGAGGGCGTGGTGCCCAGTCAGACCGAAGATGAAGATGCTTGAGCAGTTGCGGGGGCTGACAGGGAAATGGCACCTGCCACTCAGGTGTCAACAGTGAGGGCTGTTGTCTGGCCAGGGGCCTAAGCTGTGGGGGTGGGCCGGCAGGGGGACTCGTGTCTGGGCCACTGGAGGCTCTGCCGGTTTCACCAGCTGTCAGCGCACTTAGCCCCGACGACGTTGGGCCTCACACCACAGGGGCCACTGAAGGTGCTCTTTAGTCTTACAATTCGGAACCCTCTCATCCAGTTGAGAGGAATTGTTTTGGGACTTTAATTGTAATGACCTCAGAAATACATATTTTCTTGGAGAAAAATGTGGTCTTTGTCAATTTGAACCTTTGTTCAGAAGCAAGGACCCCTCTCCGGGTCATCCCTTACTCCTTAGCGGAGTGTCAAAGGTTTGCTGCGCACGGTTAGCAGGGGACGGAGCCCAGAGTTTTGCTTCCTGTCACGGGGGGTAACTGTTTTTATTTTACGGCTGGGTTTAGCTGCTAGTCAGGAAAGCTCTTGTGGGGGTAGATAGAGCTGAGAGCCGGCTGTCTTACTGATCTCGTTGGTGTTTCGGGTTGACTATTACAGTCACAAATGACACTATCTGCTAGTGAAGGCCTCCCTTCCAGTGACACCTTGTTACCACTGTTTCTGGCAGCTCCAGTGCTTCCTGAGCAGGTCACAGAAGGAAAAAACACGTGCTTAGAGCTCAGAAGGATTTGGTCAGATGTCACACCTATTCCTGACTGTAAAATGATTGAGTAAGCCACGTGCTGGCAGCCAGTCTGCATGTGTCACAGCAGGGTGTTTGAGGGGGCACAGAGCACTTGCCTCCCTGTCCCCAAGGCAGACACTCACATTCCAACTCTGACCCCAGCCACAACCAAGAAACCAGGGAGGTTAGAGATCATCAGCTCTGTGTGGTGGGTAATTTAACCTCATTTTCAGGAAACAAATGGCGCCGCTCTGGGGTATGCACAGCGTGGAACCCGCTGTGGGCCAAGCGGCTGTTCAAGCCTCTCCAGTGGTGGTTTTAACCAGATGATTCAAAAACATTCACGAAAGAAGTATTGATATTAGAGTTCAGACGGAGTAGAAAAACAGTGACTAGTTTTACTTATAAATTTTTCAGAGAAGGTAAAAGATTGTAAAACTTGTCATAAGTTTGTCTGTCTCAGAAGTTTTGTCTGGACAGAAAGTTACAAACTCATTTGACACTGTTTAGGCAGCTGCTTTCAAACCCCTGGGGAAGATCACGTGTGTCCCCAGCTTGCTTGGTCAGAAGATAGTTTCTATGAGGAATAAATGTAACGCTGGTGACTTTGACTTAAATAATAAAATAAGCTGCATCAGGCTTAAATTTTGTTTCTGTGAGTTCCACGAAATTAAGACTTAAAATGTTTCGGGAGAGCCCAAGTACACAGCTGAGTGTTCTCTTTCTGGTTTTGTTAACTTTCCTTGGGCTTGAAACACCTTTTCAGTACCTGGTGGTGGGAAAAGATACCCCAAAGTCCGGGTCCGCTGGTTAATGAGGGTTGTTAGATGGCACAGTTGTGTGCCAAGACAGGCCTGCGCTGCAGGTGCGGGCCTCGCTGTCACGCAGCTCACCGCCCGGGAGGGCGTGCTGTTTCCTGAGGGGTTTCCTGCCCCAAGCAGCTCTGACTTGGCCCCTTTGCACTTGCAGTGAATTTTGAGGCGTTGATTATCGCCATGTCAGTGATTGGGGGTCTCATCCTCCTGGCGGTCTCCATGTGCTGCTGCTATTGCTGCTGCAGGAAGAAGAGGAGCCGGAAGCCAGACAAAAGCGAGGAGAAGGCCATGAGGGAGCAAGAAGAGAGGAGAATACGGCAGGAAGAGAGGTGAGGCCACAGCCTCACTCCCCGGGGAGGGGTTCCCTCCAAGGGACTCCGATCGGGAGGGTGACATCGATAAGTCACGAGTCTTCTCCACTTTTTAGACTACGAGTGTGTGAGTGCCTGTGGGTTTTTCTAGGTTGCGGTATAAAGGGTGAGAAGCTATTTATGTGGGGACCTAGCTAGGGGCCATGGCCCTTGTCGCAGGCCTGCCACTTCCTTGTCTGTTTCCTCCAGTCCGGGACATCCGGGTGGCAGAACCTTCCTGCTTACTTCTTGGAGGTGGGTTCTCAGTGTTGCAGGGGCAGGAGCCGGAGCCTTTGAAGGTATTTTGTCCAACCTTCCTTTATGAGCAAACCAAGGCTCAGAGAGACAGGAAAGCATTTGACTGGGTGTCTTGTCTGCCTGGGGCCAAATTGGGTCTTGAGCCGCCAGTGCTGATAAACAGCGCTTTCCTGGTTATGAAGCGTTTTGGTGGGTGTGTGATGGTGTCATAGGATGGCCCTTGGTCACTGTCTCTACCTAATAAGGGACACGGTTGTGGCTCGGGGAGGCACTGACTTATCAGGATGGCAGCTGGTACGGCTTAAGGCTGGACAGGTTTCCAGGTCATCACCTTGAAGTCATGTGCCCCAGATAAAAACTAGCGTTGGCACGTGGGGACCCATCTTCAGAACCTAGCATGAGACTGATCACTACATTTTCTTTATGTGAGAAAATAATTTTACAAAACCAGTATCAGACATTTGAAATGCATTTATTGAAATGAAGAATTGAATGACACATTATTGGAGTAGCCTCAGAAGGCTGTGTGCTCCATGTCACCCGGCCTGTCCCAGTGGGAGTGTCACCTGATGGCCAAGCTCACCCCCCACACTGCTCACTCTGGGAAACAAGGGCAAACCACAGTCTGTCTGCTGAGGGAAATGAAAGGTGCTTCTTTTAAAATTACAGCGTATTTCAGGGCTGAACCAGGGTTGTTTTTTGTTTTGTCTTTTAGGAGAGCGGAGATGAAGTCAAGGCACGATGAAATCAGGAAAAAATACGGTAAGAACTGGCCAAATCTCTATTTCATCTGGTGAGAAAGTGATGGTAAGACATCTTGGTCATTGTTGATGTCCCATGAGGTGTAACTGTAGCATCCGGGCTGTGCGTTCTTTATGGGAACAGAAAGATCTCTCTCCCTGGCCAGCCAGTTCAGTTGGTCAGAGTGTCGTCCTGACGCACCAAGGCTGTGGGTTCAGTCCCCAGTCAGGGCACGTACAAGAGTCAGCCAATGAGTGCACGAATCGGTGGGACAACATATTGATGTTCCCTCCCTCCCTCTTTCTTCCTTTATCTCAAATCAATAAATAAAAATGAAGAAAGAAAAAGAAAGCGATCTCTGCCGGGAGGAGGTTATTCCAGGTGGTACTATCATGAACTAATTCCACTCAATGTCTTAAAAGATGAACCCTTGGAATACTTCATCCATCCAAACTTCTCCACGAGTACTTCTTGGCTGGTGAAGTGTGGGCTGTCTCAGTTGTCTGCTGTCGCCCCTTTTCTGTTCTGTATCTTGTTGGCCTTCGGGTGGGGCGAGCCTGGTCTCCTCCGTGAATTCCCCCCACCCCGGTTCACCCTGACTTCTGCAGGTTGAACTGCGTTCCTTCTTTAAGGAGTCAGCCAAAACTGAGGCCATGCGATCCTTTACTCTCTCCTGGATGCTTTGTTCTGGTTTTGTTTTGTTTGGAGACATTTGAGGGGAAGGCTCTGGGACTCTTTAGTGTTTGAGAACATTAGGTCTGCTCCCAATGTGTCAGGTGGTCCACATCCGTGGACAACAGAGGCTAATGCTCCGGCTCACTGATTGCCCGGCGTTGCTGGAAATGATAGGAGTGGACTTGCTTGGCCTATCCTGAGGCAAGGCCCTCCCTGATGATAGCCATGGGGCCTCAAGCCCTGAGCCACTGTACCTCCCTTGACCTTGTGACCTGGGGATCCTGTTAAGTGGACCGGGCAGCTGTGCTAAATCCTAAATCTGTTCTGGAACATGTCAAAATCTTCTCTGACTGCCCTGACCAGTGTGGCTCAGGCCACACTGAAACACTGGAGTGTCATCCCGTAACTGAAACATTGTGGGTTCGATTCCCGGTCAGGGCACATACCTAGATTGTGGGTTTGATCCTTGGTCTCGGAGTTTATGATCCCTGGGCTGGGTGCATACAGGAGGCAACCAATCGATGTTTCTCTCTCTCCCATCCTCTCTTCCTTCCTCTCTCTAAAAGCAATGAAAAAATGTCCTTGGGTGGTGATTTAAAAAAAAGCTCTTCTCCAGTTAAGTCCTCGGTGTTATGAGGAAACACTGATTCAGTGATATTTTAGGGTCCTGCTCAGGAAAGTAGGAAATCCTGAAGGCTTAGTTCCCTGGCAGGGGCTGTTGGTACTCTGGGCGGTTCACGCTGGTTCAGGTGGCTCATTGGCCAGACGTCCTTCTCGCTGTGCGGGCCTCTCCTGAAGGACACAAGTGGGTGCTGTGTACCCTGGCTCGGCATCAGGCTGGGGTTGACCCTGGTGGCCTCCCAAGTGTGGTTCTGGGCGTGAGGCTGCTTCCCCTTCTCTTGCTGCTGGGTCTCCTCTGATTAAGACGAGCCATGTGACAGCTGATAGAGCCTTTTCTTGTGTTTTCCCACCCCTTGGCCTCCTGGGTGCTGCTCCACAGGCTTTCAGAGTCCTGTGAGGGCAGGGTCACCACTCTCTCTTTGTCCCCCAGCCACTGTGTTCTCCCTCCCCACAGCATGGACCCTGGTGTCAGGCCTTGTCCCACCCGGTGCAGGTGGTGATAGACTCCTGTGTGGGTGCACTTCCTTTGTCCCGTGGCCTCAGTGTGTTGCCCACTCCCCTGGTTCCTTTGCTTGGGTGCTCCCCTGTGCCCACGGAGCAGTCAGTAGTGTACACTCCCGTGGCTGGGGCAGCTTGGTTTTCCACACACGTGAGAGAGAGACCTTGGAAGGAGCTTTCGGGCATCTGATTAACATGAACGTAGTTAAGAGACAAAGTGAGTGTGAGCATGCGCACACAGCAAAACGCTTTCTGTGGCCAAACGCAGTAGTGTGTGAAACCTTGCACTCTGTGGTGCCCCTGCTGTTGGTGTGGCAAGGCCTGGTGGGCCCAGGACCAGGGCTCCGGGCTGTCACTAGAGGTGCCACTTCCTGTCACGGTGCACTGAATCGCTTTGTTTCTACTGGTTTCATGGTGAATGTGGCCTTTAATTGGGCTGACGAAATTAACTCGTGTGCCAGTTTGTATGAAGTCATTTAAATGTCCTGGACTTTGGAAAGCCTCCTTCCTGGAATAAGGCACAGGGGTTCCCCGTGGTGAGGGGAGGCGGCATGTGAGTGCCCTCAGTTCAGTCAACACGCACAGCACCAGGGCAGGCAAAACCCTGGTTCGGTTTTAGAAAGCGTTTGATTTCCAGGTCACAGAGCAGTTTTCCTCTGTTTAGAAATTGAGCTGGGGCTCTTTCCATTCTGCAACACGTCCTTAGCTAGACCGCTTACACTGGCATTTAGCACAAAATAGTTGTTGGCCGAATCTGCACATTATCTGCACCAGGCCAGAGGCTCCCACCCTCCTGCAGCCCCTGCCTCTTCCCGCCCCCTGCTTATCTGTGCCCGCCCTAAAAGACCCTGCAGCAAGCAAGTGTGCAGCTGGCTCCAGGTAATTCTGGTGTGTGATACAGGTCGTTAAAGAGGGGAGTGGCGTCCACGTGCAAAGAGAAAACTCCTAGTCTGGGTACAGCACTGTAGATTTATTTTTATGGTTAAATACACATTTTGCTACAGTTACGTCATAATGTTTGACAGCTAAATGGATGGTGGCCTTATTTTTTTGTAGCCTTAATATTAAAAGGTAATCAACATTTATAAGGACATTTAAAGTAAGGGGCTTTTTTATTTCCTGTATAAGATTAGTCAACCATTATGGGAAGAAATACTGGCTTTAAATTTCTTAACTTTGAGAGAATCAGCAAATAAGTCTTCATTTCTTGGGATCTGTGTTTCTTAAAATTACTGGTTTTGGTTCATTTTATTTCAATTTTAAAGTCGCTGTGCTATAACATTTAGAAAAGGTTCAGCGTGGTATTTGAGCCTGCATAGGCCCCCCGTTTTCCTATTGGCCTGAGGAAATCTTCATATAAAATGTAATTGTATTGCTTTCTTGAATTTTGTTTCCTGTTGGCTGGGTGTAACCAAGGCCATTCTGTTTTCAGGTTTGTTTAAAGAAGAAAACCCATATGCCAGATTTGAAAACAACTAGAACACACTTCCTGCCGTGTCCAGCAGTCCCAAAGCCACTCCTGGGGACAGCAGTCTGCGGACAGCTGCCTCCCGACCTTGATGAAGTGAGCATGGTGCAGCCGCCCTGGAGGCGGTCCTGTTCTTACCTGTGAGCTTCTGCACCCTTTTCTGTTTCTGTATTTAGTCACTCGAGATACTAAGCCTGTGAAGGGAAGGAGGTTGCTTTTGTTTTTGTTGTTAATTTGAGGAGGACTTGTGTGCATTTCACTTCTCGGTTTGTACGCTGACCACACACTCACAGCCCATAACACTAACCACCCCCGGCTGCGGCAGCGGTGGGCCTTCTTCCCACCCACCCACTGACAAGCTTCACCCAGCAGCCAGGGAGAGTCGTCCTTACTTGTGACTTGGGAGGACCGTCCGGTGCCTCAGCATTTTCCCCTGAAGCCACAGGGGCGGTGTGCCGGCTCCCGCACGTCAGTTCTGTTGGCGTTCAGCCTCAGGCCCTGCGCTGTGCCAGGGGCCCTGCTTCCTGACTGCAGTTATGATGAAAAGCATTGAGGGCTAAACTCATTTGACATCTTTTTAAAAATAACTTTGGGATTTTATTTCCCCGTCTAAAAGATTTCACTGTCAATGTTCAGACCGCTTACTGTATGACTTTTATGTTTGTATCTTTACTAGAACATGAAGTTTGTTATCCAGTGAAAGCCTGGATGGTCAATGCAGTTTTGAAACAGCCTTCCTAAGGCAGTGGGTGGTACTGCCCTGCTCATTCCTCTTAGCCCTTGACAGCAGTCACAGGTCCCATGTGCAGTCACGTGTCCTGTGAGGAGCTCCCACAGGGTCTCTGAGACTTCCTGCTGTCGGGCTGTGTGCCAGCCCAGAGGAGGAAGGCACAGGCCCTGGGCGGCCCCTCTGTGGGGCTCTGCGCTGGGAAGTGGGCTGTCCAGGGCCAGCCGAGGGGACCTCCACACACTACATACAGACACTGGTGACTCTCCTGCGTATAGGATGGCTCTGGCTCTGAGCCACGCTCCTTTGGTTCGGATGTGTCATGAGACTTTCCTTTAGAGGTGGCTCCTCGTAAAGTCATTGGTGGCCTCCAGGTGCCTACCCTCTGGCACCATGTATGGTGGTTCCATTTCTTTCAGATCAAGAGACGTGGCTTCAGTGATAGACTGAGTGCATGGCAGGGACAGTAGCAGACAATGAAGTGACAGTGGGAGCAGCCTTTCTTAAATCTGAACATAACTCCCCGGTGCCGATTGCTTTGAAATAGAAAAACACTTAGCTTCGGGGAAAGTAGGCCAACAGTCACATGAAAGAAGCCATGCGTTCAATATTCACACTCCCTTACTGTCAGATGAAGTTCACGTGCAGATCAGGATGACCAAAGCAGCACGCCAGGTCTTTACCACGGAGAACTGTGCTAGGAATAACATTTCTACAAAACCGAGAGACTAACCTTGAACAAAGTCTTTAGTCTATTTCTCTGACTTGGGCATTTCACAGCAATTTAAAGTATTACTAAACATTCCTTGGAATTTTAAAGCAGCCTTAAAACTTTGACTTAAAATTTCTAGAAGAAACTTTGTAATCCATGTTAACGAACTTTGTATGTAATACCGTAGCTAGTATATATGCAGAATCACTCAGTGTAGGTTGCTGAGCTAAAAGCAGAGCTAGGGATTGTTAAATACAGTGACTCACCCTTTCACGAGACATAGAGCCCTCACCAGGGTGTCTGAAAGGCCGTCCTAGTCCATGCTTTTCTCTGAAATAGTACTAAAAGCAGCTAAAAATTATAACCTCAAGAAACCATAAAGTTTGGAGTGCCTTAATTTGTAACCACTTTCTGGTAAATGATTGAATATACGCTTTTGCTGAATATACTCTGTGTTCCTGGTGCTTCATTTCTCAGTGGTATTGCGTCAGGATGATTGTAGATGCCCCTCGACTGACAGCAGGGGTACGTCCCGATACACTCAGGCTCGGTTGAAAGTATAAGTTAGAAATGCATGTCACGCACCTGACCCACAGAGCGTGAGACCCAGCCAAGCCCGCCGCCCCCATGCTCAGCACACCCCCATGAGCTCACAGATGGGCAGAACTGTCTGACAGCGAAGACGGGCGCTGTGTGCAGGGTGTTGGTTGCTGACCCCCATGATCACACAGCTGACCAGAAGCTGCAGCTCACCTGCTGCCCAGCGTCATGAGAGGGTCACACTGCAGATACTAGCCCAGGAAAAGACCAGAATTCCAGATCCAAACTACAGTTTCCACTGAATTTGTATTGCTTTTGCATCATCGTAAAGTCGAAAAATTGTTAAGTCAAAGAACCATCCTAACTTGGGGGCTGTCTGCACTTGGAGACTGAAGGCAGTTAGACTTTCTAGATGAAGATAGACTTCTGGACCCTTCACGTGCTGGGCAGCACTCTTGGCTCTAATGCTCACGGCCAGCAGGGAACGGCCATCCCGTGTCCGGGAGCTGTCGTGCCCGTGCCCTCAGCCCAGACAGTGCCGCGCTGCCCAGCCAGGCCTCCCTTCTGCGTAGCTGCAATCACATATAAAGGACCCCAGGAGAAAGCAGTCCTGCCTTTGAGCTTCGTGTCAACAGGTACCCACCCTCCATCCCTGTCTTCTGTGGGTCTTAAATGCCTGGTTTGTGGGGAACAGCCCGTCCCACTCTTGAGTCTCTGCTGAGCTGTTTGTACCATTATGTCATCGTTGGGACTCTGGGACTTCTGTGCTGAGTTAGTGGCTGGAGATACTCCTCAGTCCCCATGGGAGGTGTGAGCCAGTCCCACTGGACCCGGCTGCACTGCACCCACTCCCAGGTGAAAGTACATGGACAGGTCAACTCCGGCTTCTTCATCCTGAATTGGCAGGGGCTTACAGGCCCACGTCTAGAATGTGGGAGGCCGGAGGCCCAGGTGTGGTCATAGGGTAGCCTTGGGCCTGGCGAGTCCTTAGAGAGTTTCCAGTCCACACAGGAAGCTTAATTAGCCTTGGACTCATTGCAGAAGTTGGATGATGAGACCTCTGCTTGGAAAGGCAGGGACAGTGAGTGAAGTGCTTCATTACACTGTCCACTCTTCAGGAAAAATCATTGCTGGGTTAAAAACACAAAGAGTCAGATGGGGAGGTAGTGGCCAAGTCCACACCAACTGGATCTCGGAGTCCTTCCAGAGCTGGTCTGCATCCCAGGGCTCTGTCCTTCTCATGCAACCGTGCATGTGGCTGCCACCACCCAAATGACATTGCAGCTCCATCTCCTGTTCTGTCCCCTTTGGGGGCGCCGTAGTTCCCAGTCCAAGGCTGTTCTTGCTGCTTTGGCTTGAAATGTGTGTGAACTGCGAGCGGGGTCAGATCACAGAAGTAGAATTCTGGATCGAAGTGTCCACGGTGCTTATTTAAAATGGAAGAATGTGCCATATTACCCCCTCACTTGAAGGGGTCTGTGACACTTTGCAAGATGGATGGTGGTACGCGGCCCAAAGCAGAACCTCACCTGGAAGTCAGTTCTCTGAGTAGATGGAAGCACGGGCCCCGCACGTGTGCGTGTGTGTGTGGTACAGGTGGATGCTGGCCTACAGCATCAGCGTCAAGAGCGCTAGGACCACAGTAGCCAAGAGGAGGAGGCCTGGCTGCGTGGGAGAGGCAGGAAGAGCAGTTACAGCCGACCGTCGGTAACTCCACTCCATCTTGTCGGCACTTCAGCAAGGTGGTGACTGTCAGTTTATAAGGAATGAGACCAGGAGGGAGGCAGGACAAGCCCTGGACCTGCCACTGTGGGTCCCCAGTCTCTTTCCCATCCCTCATTCTATGTCCCCTCTCCACAGCACCCCTGCTGGTCCAGCTGCTCCCTGCAGTGCTGTTGTACAGGTCCCAGGCCCTGGGGACAATGCCCTGGTCTGGCGGTGGTTGCTTCAGTTGCCATTCTCTGTGCTCTACCAGGAGGCATGACAGATGGCCCGTGAGTCCCCAGAGCTCCAGACAGACTTGCTGTGGCCTGATGCTTAGCATAAACCTGTGTACCTCAGGGTCAGTGTTGCCACTACCAAGCTTTCTCTGGCCACTTGTCCACTTCAAGGAGCTGAGTGGCCCAGCAGCAGTCACCTCTTCAGGGAATGGAAACCTTACTCTGTCCCCTGGTACAGGTGTCCAGCCAAGCCTGCCTGTACAGGAAGCACCAGGTAAGTTTCTGGGAGGGGGTTAGCGGACAGTTATGCCACCACCTGTTGTTGTTCCCGGTCCCATGCATTCTTCTGGGGACACAGCCCCAAAACAACCTTTGTGGATGAAAGGATCCATACATGTTGAGGGGCAGAAGTAGCTCGTGAGCCACCTGCACTTGTCACCGTTGGCTGCTGAATCAGACTGCAGCATTCTGGTGACAGCCCAGAGACGTTTCCCAGTGGGAGGCAGCTTTCCTCTCCGTCTTGTGGCTGGGTGTCTCCTGGGCTCTCCAAGTCCTGTGCCGCCAGCTGGGGTGAGGGGACAGCAGGGCAGCCCCAGTGGGGATGTGACACTGTCACCTCCACGTGATTCCATTGGGAGGAACGCACTCCTGGCGGGGCAGCTGCCTGCCTCACCAGGGCCGTACTGGGGGCACGTGCGGGCTGTTGGGGAACTGCGTCCACTTGAGGGGATACCATTCTACCAGCACCTCCACTTCCTCGGGACAGCCGGTTACAGAGGCCCAGTGTGGGCCCCTCCCTGCGCCAGTTCAGCAGGGACTTGACTTGGGTTGATGGGTTTTCTCTCCAGAGCTAAAGAACCATAATCCGTAGTAGTGGAGCAGGCTTCTCATAGAGCCTGAATGCTAAGGACAATGCCTGTCTACAGGTGAGTCGCAAAATACAGTCAACATAACATCCTGGCGTGATTCCCCAAGTTCCCATTCTCTAAGCTCAGGGTTAGTGGTACTGAGTCCACGAAACGAAGTTTCTTTGACTGTGGGAGTGGCCATGGGACTTTTGTGGTGACTTGGAGGGAGGCTGGGGTGCTGGCCTGGCCAGAGGCAGCACTTTTACTGACATTTCCAGGAGGACGCTGTCCACCAGCCGGCTTTTGTCCACCACAGGGTCGGTGGTGAGCCCTGCCCCTGTCTTCTGCTCCCCGCTGGCCAGCTGGGGCAGGGTGCGTCCTGCCCCCCTCCAAGGCTCCCCACCAGCTGGCTGGCCTTTCTTGACACACATGCTCAGTCATCGCTAACGCTCGTCTCCGAGGAGCGTTTTGCCCCTCTTGGGACTTGACCTCATGTTCTCTGTGTTTCCCGGGATTGCTCCTCTCGACTACTTTATAGGTGATCACATCTGGCCCAGTTAAGTTGATGAGCGTCTCAGACTGGGGGTGAAGTGTGTGGCATTTTCTTCGTGCCTCGTGATGTTCAACTTTGTCCTAATGAGCAGTGTTGCCACTTTGTTCTTCTACATTTTTACAAAGTCACAGATGGCCCCTCCAGTTACACAGTCTCAGGGACCCATGTTCAGAGGGCGACAGTAGGGAACGGGCTGCCCCTGTGTCCGCTCGGTGCTGGGGCCCCTGCCGAGGAGAGAAACTGGACTGGTTTCTCTGACTGGAACCTAATCTGAAGAGTTGTTAACGTGGCATAAAAAGGAGTTAATTTGGTCAACGTAAACAGTAGTTAACCCAGTGTAAAGAACTGTTAAGGAGACATAATGAATAGTCAAGTTAGTATAAAGAGTATTTAACCAGCCATAAAAGTAGCTAACCAGGGGCCTGGCCAGTGTGGCTCAGTCAGCTGGAGCTGGGTCTGAGTCCCAGTCGGGGCATGTGCCTGGGTTTCGGGTTTGATCCGTGGTCCAGGCGGGGGCATGAGCGACCCCCGGCCTGGGTGTGTACCACCCCGGTCTGGGTACCTGCAAGAGGCAGCCAGTCAATGCTTTTGCACTGATGTATCTCTCTCTCTCCCTTCCTCTCTCTAAAAGCAATGAAAAAAACAGTGTCCTTGGGTGAGGATTAAAAAAAGTTAACCAGGCATGAAGAATAGTTAACCAGGTATAAAGAATAGTTAACCCGCTTGCCACAAGAGGCACCAGCTGGCACCCAGGAGGAGGGTGGGTGGTTCACACCCACGACCTGAGTGGTGGGCCCAGCCCCAAGCAGGAGGCACCCCTGTCCTGAGCTTGCTTGAAAGCCTTCCCAAGCTGAGCTCTTCGGAACGGAACCGCAGGGTGGGATCGTGCGGTTGGATGGCTCGCTCTCGGGAGACCTAGGCCCATTTCCCAAGAATGTTGCCGTGGCCTGCCCCTCCCCCAGTGGACACTGACTGAGGGAGGAGGGAAGGGCAGGGAGAGGTAGGGCCAGCCCTCGAGAAGCCTACCACAGGGCAGGGACAGGTGACAGAATCCCAGGGATCCGGACACCAAAATCAGGAGATGCGGTTTCAGAGGACACAGGGACCTCGGTGCTGTGCTTTGAAAGCGTTTGGTGATGTGTTCTAAGATCAGAGCCAGCAGGCCCAGGATTGTCGGGGGTAGGGGGGGGTGGGGCGCTGCAGGCAGCCCTGCACTGACCTTTCTCTGGTCCTTGACTGCACTCTCCTCCGCAGACCTCTCCCAGACCCCACAGTGTCTCACAGGGCTCTCACCATGACCAGCCCAAGCCAGACCCTGTCACCCGAGCTCTACAGCCTGCAGAGCATGCAGTGTCCTGCGCTGTCCCACCCAGGTCCACCTCACCATCCCTCTGCTCCCCTGGAGCACAGCTGGCCCCACTGTTCTCCCTGTAGCCTGTTCTCCCTGGCCTGAGGGACCCCTTTAAGCTGCAAATATGACCCACTCAACGCCCCCGGCCCCGCCACAGTTCCCACTGCACTTGGAGAAAGGCCCGAGTGCTGTGATGGCCTAGAGGACCCCTTGCTCTGCTCCATCTGCATCTCCCTCTCCTCCTTCAGCATACCAGCTCATTCATGCCTGGAACAAAGCCAAGGAAGGACCTCACCTAGAGCACCTTCCCAGGCTTCCAGGCAGCTCCTGACTCTACTCTATTTCAGGTGTGTGAACTTACCCTAGCTACCTACCTGAAGAGCCTCCCTTTGCTATGATCTGTTCTCTAACTCAGATCTACTATTCTGGCCACCAGATGTAGCAGGGTTCAAACACAGAAGCAGAACCAGTAGGCTGTCTGTCCAACCATCCACTCGTCCATCCATCCACCAACTACCTCCTACCCATCTGTCCGTCCCTCTTTCCATTCATGCACCTGTCCATCCATCCATCTTCCATGGATCTATTACAGGGAATTGGCTTCCACAATCATGGGGTTGTAAGTCCCGTGCAGCCCCTGTAAGGCTCTCTTCCCATCTGATGCTGGGACTTCGAGTCCACAGGGTGGGCAGACAGGACGGGAGGGTCATGAACAGCAGGGCCTCTCAAGAAAGGACTGAGCCCCAGGGCAGCACCAGCACCTGCTATGGGCTCAGCAAGCACTTGTGAAATGGATTAATAGATGGGTGGATGGATGGGTGGATAATGAATGGTTGAGTAAATGGATGGATGGTGGATGGATAGATGGATAGATGGATAGATGGATGGGTGGATAAGTGGTTTGATGAATGGGTGGATGGGTGGGTGGGTAGTGGGATGAGTAGTTGGATGGATGGGTTGGGTGGAGGGATGGGTGAATGGGGAGATAGATGTATGGGTAAACAGGTAGATGGATGGATGAGTGGATGGATTCCATTCGGAAGACGTTGTTCTTTTACAAAGTCGGTATTTATTTAGACTTCTCTATAAATGTGTGCTCTTTATTGTGTTTCCATGCTTCCTTCTCCCTTTATTCCCTCGTTTTCTTTTTTTTCTTTTAACAGCACAAGCTTTAATTCATCGGCCAGAGAATGGAGAAGCGGGAGTTAAACTCACAGATCAATTTCTCATTCTAGAGAAGTCTGGGGGACATCTAGGGGGTAACGAGAGGGAGGCATATGCATTCATTTTCCAGGAATGGGTGGGTCCCCTCCCAGAAGGGGGGCACCATCCCTTTTCTTCTCTTACAGTCCAAGTCAGATCTGTCACGGCGCCAGTGGGTGTGTCAGTCAGCAGGCAGGGAATAATGAACTTCAGGGTCTCCTGGAGGTCAGACTCAGCACTGCCTTGGTCCAGGCTGGCTTCAGTCAGTTTGTTGTTATTCTAGTCCTCTTCCTTCGTTTGTGTTATTCCAGTAAAAGTCAACCAACAGGGGCAAAACATGGCAGTAAGAGTCCCAGTCAGGAGGATCGCGTGTTTGGTTGGCTGATGGTCCGGTGAGTAGCAGGGTGGGAGCAGGTATCATGCCGATTAGATTACAACATATAATTTAATTATATCTTGTCTTTTATCTGTTTGTTCATCATAATGTTCATATTTCCCTTGGTTTTGGATCATTTGTCTTTGGTTTTCCTTGTAAACTTTTATTCAATTCTGGATGTTGATTATGACAATGTTTTTGTTAATTTGAGACCCTGGGTGATGCTATTTTCCACCAGAGATTTCCTGTTGCTTCAGGCTGGTCATCGGAAGGAGAGCCAATCAGCTTAGCCCGACTTGGGAGCGAGCTGTGAGGATACAGGGTTTCAGTCTTTGTGAGGACCGATCTCTTTACACCTCAGCCTGCCTCCTTTGCTTAGGGCCTCATGCTTTAGCTCAAGGTCCGGGTTATTGACCAAAGCCACCACCCCACCAGTTTATCCTGCTGTTGGCCATGCCCAGTTATTGTCTCCCCCATTCGATGAGACTCAAAAGCAGTGTTTGGTGTCTTAACTTCTTGTCCAGCGCCCATATTTATGGACTGCATTGTATGTGTGTCTCCTCTCTTACTCTCCCTCTCCCTTTCTCTATGCACACAGAGGGAAGGACACAGAGCTGTGGTGGCCATCTACAAGCCAAGGAGAGAGGCCTCACCTGAAACCAACCCTGTTGGCACCTTGATCTCAGACTTCCAGCCTCCAGCATTGTGAGAAAAACAGTGTCTGTTGTTTAAGCCGCCCAGTCTGTGGTGTTTTCTCATGTTAGCTGACTAACATATCACACTAATCACCAAATGTCTCAAAGGGAAAAATCTCTTCCCTCCTTTCTGGGATCTTCACCTCTCAGTGAAGTTTTCTGTGTTTTGGTAGATATCTAATGCCTTCAAACAGGTTTTCAAAATATTTCATACAGATTTTCTGGTTGTTCAAAACCACAATAGTTTTATAATTTGCTTTAAAAAACTTATTAACATCATATGAGCGTCTTTTCTTATCAACTTTTTTTTTTAAATCCTCCCTCAAGGACGTGTTTATTGATTTTAGAGAGAAGGAGGGAGAGAGAGAGAGAGAGAGAGAGAGACAGACAGACAGGGAGACAGAGACAGAGAGAGAGAAACATCGATGTGAGATGCCCAGCGGCTTCCCATTCGCACCCAACTGGGGACTGAACCTGCAACCTCGGTATGTGCCCTAACTGGGAATCAAAGCACAACCTTTTGGAGTACAAGACAGTGTTCCAACCAACTGAGCCATCTGACCAGGGCCATTTTTGTTTTAGACATTTAATAGTGACATAACCTTTCTTTATATGAGTGGACCATAGTTTAATTAATTTCTTATTGTAACACATTTAAATACTGTGTTTCATCAATTCTAAGTTACATATTTTTCATACTCTAAGTCTGAAACCAGGATGTGTCTTCCATCCATAATCCGTCATGGTTTGATGTGTATGTGGCACATATGTTATTTTATAATTGAGGCTGTCTTAGAGTTGTTGATGGATCTGAACACTGTGACCCAAAGTCACACCACAGCCAACAATCTGGGGTTGATTCCCATTGTCCATCTCTGTCTTGGAAGGGGCTGGTTCTTGAAGGCTCCCCTCTTTTTTTTTAAAGATTTTATTTATTTATTTATTTATTTTAGATGGGGGGGGAGAAAGGGAGAGAGAGAGAAACATCATCAGTTGCCTCTTGCAACCCCTACTGGGGACCCGGCCCACAACCAAGGCATGTGCCTTCACTGGGAATCAAACCAGTGACCTTTTGGATCGCAGGCCAGCGCTCAATCCACTGATCCACACCAGCCAGGGGTCCCCTTTTTTGGACACACAGCTTGAGCTGGCCATTCTACCTAGGGATCCTCTGGCAGAGGAGGATCACTGTCCAGATTCCAGGATGAAAAGGACCAAACCCTTGGAACCTGGCTGAGATGGGAGGTTGGCTCTTATTAGTCCTTTCATGGAGAGACTTCATCAACATGTGAAATGACAGCCCGATTTTGGGGAGCCCCTTTTCCCTCTCCTAAATGTACCTCTGGTCAAGAAAGTGAATTTTTAAGAGTCAAGATGGTTTGTGAAATTAGAGTCCATAAAAACTTGGCTCTATGGCTTGTGATGTTAACAGGAAATAAGTGGAACCCAGTTGGCTGGGTTTTAGGATGGATGTGGTTCTGTCACTTAGGTTCAAATCCAGGCCCTGCTATTTCTCAGCTGTGTGATCCTATGCAGTACACCCTCCCGCTAAAGCTTAGTTTCCTAATTGGCAAAATACGGATCACAAGGGTCCCTGTTTCCATTTTGTGATGCTTGAGTGGTACTATGCTTGGCACACTTTGAGTGACAGATTAATGTTGGCCATCACTGGTCTGTTTCATCTGAGGGCATTAGGATTACAGACAGGAAGGGCAGGAAGAGCCAGGGCTTTCTAAGAATGTGCACCTCAAACTAGTGAAAGGACACACTGACTGTGGCCCCCATTCTCCAGCACATTTTTGGTGTCCACCTGAGCGTTCCTGTGGCCCATCTTGGTGGGGTCTAACCCTGGGTTTGCCCTGAGAGGCAGTAGGGCACATCGGTCAATCTTCCTGACCAACTGCCTGCTTTCAAATCCCAGTCGTACTACTTACAAACTCTGGGACCTCAGGGTACGGAATTTAATCTCTGAGCACCTCAATTTCCTCACCTGTGAAATGGGTTGCTGTGAGAATTAGGTTAAGAGTACTAGCCTCTGGCGCAGGGTGTGCACTTCAGAAACGTCAGCAAAATGGTCACAAGAAGGTCTCCTGCACCCAACTCCCCATCTCCTCCAGGTGCTCAGCTTCCACTTGCCACGTTCAGAAGCCTCAAGTGGGGACCAGACAAAAGAAGAGGAAGCCTCAGAGGAAAGCCCGGCCAAGCTCCTTGTGACACGTGGACAGGGAAAAGACAGGCCGTACCCCTGATCCTTGTGTATGTCAGTGTCCGTCCACCTGCAGCCCTGGGTGGAGGTCTGACCTGAGTTTTGTGGCCTTCAGGATGAATAAATGCCATGTGTCCTTGGTGGATGGAGCTGATGCGAGGGTCAGCTCTGGCCTGCCTTCACAGTTCCAGAGTTCTTCGTGACCTGACACTTGGCACCTGGCTGAAGGCTCCCTTTTCAGTAGGCACCCTGGCACACCCAGGTCCTCTGTGACCACTGGAGGTGGTTCACCAGACCGGCCTTGTTTTCCTTTTTCCTTGGAGAAATGCACTCTCCACGCGGGAAATGAGTGGGGGCTCCTGGGCTTCGCTGTTGAGTTCAAGCAGGTGAGGGACTAGGTCTGCGGACCAGGGCACGGAGGCAGACAGACCCCAAGGTATTGCATCGGTCTTCCTCCCGGAGGCCTCACCCGACCCAGCCTCTCGGCCTAGCTCTTTGTGTGCCACTCCCATTCCCACGCCCCGCCCCCTCCACCTCGGAGTCCAGAGCGAACCCGTCTTGGGTGCCCTGAGCGACCCTAAAGTCCCAGTGCGACCCACCCCCACCCCTCGGTGCCCTGAGCGCCCCCGGGTGTTGGGGTGCTGAGATGGCGCGGAGCCCCGCCCCGTGACGCAGTCCTAATCGTCGGGAACCTCAGCCCAATCGGGCGCGCGCTCGACATCCCGGGCGCGCGCGTCGTGCACGCGCCCGCCCACGTGACCTCACTCCGGCCAACCGGCGCGCGGGGATTTGGGGGGCAAAGCGCGGCCCCGCGAGCAGTTGCGGCGGGAGAGCGGCGGGCCGAGAGCGTGAGTTGGCCGCTCCCGCGCTGCTTAATTCTTCGCCGCCGCTCCGCCACCCCGCCACCGCTCGCAATCATGTCTGAGGAGAAGCCCAAGGTAAGTGCTGGTGGGTGCGGGCCGATCCCTTGCTCGATCTCCTCCTGCTCCGTTCTGTCTGCTCCTGCCGTGCATTGGGCACCCTCCGGGGCTTGGCACTGCCTCCTTAGCTAGGGGACAGCGGCATAGGCTGGGCCTCCCCTTCCCCGGGCCTCCTGCCCCTCCCCCCGCAGTCGTGCTGCTCCGCTCCCCTCCCCCAGCCCTCCTGCCCCGCCCTCCGCCCAAGCTCCGCCCCGCCTTCGGCCCAGGCTCCGCCCCATCCTCCGCCCCCACAGCCCAGGCAGCCCTCCGCTCAGGCTCCGCCCCTACGTCCCAGGCGGGCCCTCACACCCCCTGCCCAGGCTCCGCCCCAACTACTCGGGCCTAGCCCCACGGAGTCGCCTTTAGGGTTTTGTTCCACTCCCACTCGGTTCAGGTCCGCCTCGAGGACGGGGGCGGGGCCTACGCGGAGTTCAGAGATACCGCGGGGAGACCCCTCGTCACGACCCTCCTGGCTCCGATACTCCGCCGCTGCTGCCCCTTAACTGCAGGGCTACACCGTCTCCTGGACCCCTGCAGCATCCAGACTCCCCCTTCCGGGGGTTCTCCTGCCTCTCCCTCCTGAGTCTCTTCCACCGACATCGCCCTCTCCCCCTCTGGGAACCCCCCTTCCCTCTCGAACCCCAGTTGCGGAAATCTGGGACCCCGCCACCCCCTTTCACGGAGAAACGCTCTCCCCCGCCACGACCCTTCTCCGGGACCGTCCTTCTTCAGGACCTTCTGTGTCGCAGTGGCCTTTCGCCCACTAGCCCCCTCGCTCTGCGATCTGTTTGGTGCTGTGTGCCACCAAGCCTGTCTGGGCGCGCTGCCGACCTTTACCTTACAGCTCCTCCTGCCGCACCCTCCGGCGTGCGCTCACCGTTCGGCCGCCAGGACCTGCGGGTGCGCGCGCCCACCCTCCCTATGGCAGTCCCCCGTGTGCGCTGCTCCTCCCCAGGTTGTCCCCACTGGTCCCCATGGCGCCCTCTGGTGTGTGCTCCTCCAGGGCAGCGATTTTCCTTTTCTGTTTTTCCTTTCCTTTCCTTTCCTTTCCCTTTTCCTCTCCTTTCCTTCCCTCTCCTCTCCTTCCCTTCCCTTTTTCTTTTCCCTTTCCTTTCCTTGTAAATTTATTGATTTTAGAGGGAGACACAGAGAGGAGGGGAGAGAGAGAAAAAAACGTCGATTTGTTTTTCCACTTATTTATGCATATGTTGGTTGATTCTTGCATGCATGTGCCCTGACTGCGGATGGAACCTGCCATCTTGGCTGTGGGGGAGGGTGGTCTAACCAACTGGGCTACCCTTCCAGGGCGTGGGGCAGCGATTTTCAACCTTTTTCATCTGGTGCACACATAACCTAACTACTAAAATTCTGTGGCACACCCTAAAATAGATTTTTTTTGCTGATCTGACAAAAAATAGGTATAACTTTGATTCGTTTATACCAGACGGCTATTGTGTTGGCTGTGTCATTTTTTTTATTGGACAGTCTAAGGGACAAGAGGTCAGTGCCCCTGACTAAATAGTCAAGTATTGCATGTTTTAAAAATTCTTGCGGCACACCAGTTGAAAATCACTTTTCCAGGGTATTGGCTGTCAGTCTTTGGGAATGTCCACAGTGGTTGTGTAACTACTCTTACCGGAAACAGGTTTCCACAGTTTTTGGTCTGCAGTGTCAGAGTTTGGTTTTTTGACCAAGAAGAAGCGCTGTGGTTGAGCCGAGTGCTCGGCACACAGGCCTCCTCTGATACCGGCCTGGTGCTGGAGATGGCAGCCCTCGACGTGGCGGGTGTGGAAGCCAGTCCCCCTCTCTACTCTGCTTGGAGTAAAGGTCACATTCCAGGCAAGCTGCGTATTTGGCTGGAGCTGCTGTCACCTTTTATACCACTCCTCCCAGCCTGGTCATTTGGCCAAATATAAGTACCTTCTTTCTTTTCTGGGTGGCTTCCTCTTACTGAAGTTTACAATGAAATACACACAATCCTCATTTCTTCAGTGGGTTTAAACTTAACTCTGCCACGTGGTCAACTTCCATGGCCCTTTCAGTTGAATAAACGTGTGTGAACTGTGTACAAAATGACTAAATGGTTTGTAGTGCTCTTGGTGCCTGCTGAGGATCCCCCTCTGCTCTGGGCCTGGCCGGGAGGGGAGGAGGCACACTCCCAGGCCATCGCACTGGCGGAAAGAAAACCTTATGGGTCAGCTGGGAAAGCGGCTTCTCGCTCCCCTGCATAGCTGAGGCAGGGAACTGACTGCAGTGAATTGTGTTCCTTGTTTTTAGAGGTTTTTTTTTCTTTCCTTTTTTTTTTAAAGATTGTATTTATTTATTTTTAGAGAGAGTGGAAGGGAGAGATTGGGAGAGAAACATCGATGTGTGAGAGAAACATTATTTGGTTGCCTCTCGCCCACCCCAAATGGTGGAAACGGGGGAAACCTGGCCCGCAACCCAGGCATGTGCCCTGACCAGGAACCGAACCAGAGAACCCTGGTTCACAGTCTGGCACTCAATCCACTGAGCAATGCCAGCCAGGGCTGGTTTTTTTTTTCTTTTACCCCTTGTTTATTAGGAATTCACCAGGGGTCTGGTACAGGGGTCTGGTGAATTCTTGGTGTCCCTCCTTTGGAGGAGAGAGGTACCTGGGGCCTTCCCTGGCTACTCGAGCCCCCCAGGGGAACTGGTGCCCTCATCATCCTTGGTGAGGCCCTCTGCCCAGTCCTACTGCCTTTCTCCGCCTGGTCTGCAGCTGCTGCCCTGTGTGTGTTTGTTTTGTGTTTTGGTTCCTGCATCTGTGTGTTTGAACACATCCATAATTTTTCACTATAAAAGCAAATGTTTCCTCTGTCAACATGCAAAAGAATTAAGTTGGACCCTTCTTAACACCACATACAAAAAGTAACTCAGTGGATTAAGGACCTCAATGTAAAACCTGAAACAATAAAACTCTTAGGAGAAAACAGGACAGACACTTCTCAGCATTCAACGTGGCAATGATTTCTTGGATATGATGCCAGAGGCACACGCAACAAGAGTAAAAACAAACTGGTCTTCATGAAAATTTAAAAAATTTGTGCATCAAAGGGTACCATCAACAGTAAAAAGGCAGCCTATAGAAGGGGAGAGGATATGTGCGAATCATCTGTCTATAGTAATCAAAGATTACTATTTGGAATATGTAGAGAACTTCTAAAACTCAACAACTGAAAAAATCCCATTCAAAAATGGGTGAAGGACTTGAGCAGACATTTCTGAAAAGAAGATACACCGTCAATAAGAGCCCTGGCCTGGTTGCTCAGTTGGTCAGGTCGTCATCCTAATTTGCCAGGGTTGTGGGTTCAATCCCTGGTCAGGGCACATATAGGAATCAACCAATGAGTACATAAGGAAGTGGAACAACAAAGCGATGTGTTTCTGTCTCTTTCTCTCTGGCCCCTTTTCTCTAAAATCAGCACATAAAAATTTGTAAAAGCCACAAATGTTCGATAAGGACATGAAAAGATGCTTAAAATCATCAATCATCGGGGAAATGCAAATTAAGACCTCACACCCAACGGGACGGTTACTGTCAAAAACCAGAAAACAAGTGCTGGTGAGGACATGGAGCCGTTGGAACCCTCGCGCACTATTGGTTGGGATGTAAAATGGTGCAGCCGCTGGGAAAACAGTATGGAGCTTCCTCAAAAAATTAATGTAGAACTACCATATGACCCAGCAATGCCACTTCTGGGTATATATGCAAAATAATTGAAAGCAGGTTCTCGAGAGGTACTCTCATGCTCACTGCAGCATCATTTACAATAGCTAAAATGTGGAAGCAACCCCAGTGTGCATCGATGGGTGAGCAGACATACAAAATGCGGTCCATCCATACAACGGAATATTATTCAGCCTTAAAAAGGAGAAAGATTCTGACATATACTATGGTAGGGATAAACCTTGAAGATACTATGCCAAGTTAAATAAGCCAGTCACAAATAGGCGATGACTGTGTGATCTCACTCATGAGGGGCCTGGGGGTCATCAAATTCAGGGGCAGAAAGTGGAGGAGTGGGTGTGGGGGGCTGGGAGAGGGGAGTCAGTGTTTACTGGGGCCGGCGTTTCAGGTTTACAAGATGAGAAGACTTCTGGAGACGGGCGGCAGTGAAAGTTCCCCCCACGTTACGGATGTATTTGGTACCACTGAAAGTGCTTAAAATGGTAAATTCCATGTTGTGTGTTTTTTAACAATAAAAAAATTGGAAAAAAATTTCTAAGTGCAGTGTGGCACCCTGGATTGGGTTCAGGGACAGAAAAAGGACACTGATGAAAAAACTGGTGAAACGGCAACGAAGCTTGGCGTGTCGCTGCTAGTGACGTGCCAGCATCGGTTTCTTAGGTAGCATGTGCCATGGGTGTGAGGTGCTGGTATTTGGGAGACGGGGAAGAAGTGCACAGAGTATCTCTGTTTTGCGACTTTTCTGTAAATGTAAAATTCTTCCAAAACAAAAGCTTTATTTGAAAAAAAAAAAGCAAATGCATATTTAATGTCTGGTGGATGAGGGGTGCTCCTAGAGAGGACCCTCCAGCCCATCCTGGCCTCAGGTCCCTGAGCACTCCCCACTTGTGTCTCTGGGTTTGCCCACACTAGAGTCCATGCTGTAGAGAGGGGGACATGTGTGGTGCCTGGCCAAGCTGCCACCCAAGGCTACAGTGGGGTAGGCACCCCCTCCAGGGTGACTTCCTTTAGGCCCCTTGCTGGGGACTTGCCTCCTAGGGCCACTCTGAGCTCCCCAGACAGAGCTGCCCCGCCACTCAGTATCGAGCCAGAGTGCAGGATGCTGCGGCTTGCCCCCCAGCACCTCCTCTGTTAGGACAGAGGGGAGCAGGGGCCCCAGCCCTCCCAGCAGGGAGGGAAGGAGAGTGGATGTGACTCCACAAAGCCAGCCAGTAGCCCTGGCCCTGAGCCCCGTTGTGGAGGTCAGCTCTTCTGGGGATGCGCACACATAGGGAAAAGAGCATGTGTGTCTGCTGGAGAAAGTAGTCACTTGGAGTTCCATCAAATCTTTTTTTTTTCAGATTGACCCAGGTTAGTTTCATCATTTTGTTCATGATAACACCTTTATTCCCAAACAGTGCCAGATAATTGAGGTGGCCCTGTGCCCACAGGACCCCCCCCCCGTCACCTTTATTCCCAAACGGTGCCAGATAAATGAGGTGGCACTGCACCTGCAGGACCCTCCCTGTGCACACCCTGCAGGCGCGTCTCTCTGGTTCGTAGGAAATGCCTCTCAGACCGAGCTGCTGCTCCAGGACATGGACTTGTGCATCCAGTGTATGTGCAATTGCTCAGGGGCTGCGAGCGCTCTTGAGTGTCCCCCCAGTCAAACAGGGCTGACTGAGCTTCGTGAGGGAGGGCTGGTCCCCTGTGTGGGTGTCAGCCACTGGAAGGTGGAAGCTGCTGTACACACTGCTACCCCAGAAGGACGCACATACCATGGTCTCCCTTCAGCTTCACAGAGTAATCTGTGGCAGACATGGGCTTTGTCTCAGTTTTTTTCTGGATTGAACAGATTTTTTCTTTGAATTACCAGTCTGTGAGCTCTGTGTATTTGCACTGAATTTCCTTACACATGGATGCTTCACAAGCAAGAGTTAAAAATAAATTCTGTGTAAAAATAAAACCATCACATGAGTGACTCTGGATTGCTGGAGAATTTTAAGAAATAGGTTGCTTTTAATGACTTAAAAACTCCAGCAATCACCTAAAGGCTTGCCCTTTAAAATAGTGGTTATTTGGGGACACGGTGTTGAGGCCCAGTGTCATATCTTTTGCAGGAGGGAGTGAAGACAGAGAATGACCACATCAACCTGAAAGTGGCTGGGCAGGATGGCTCCGTGGTCCAGTTCAAGATCAAGAGGCACACCCCACTGAGCAAGCTGATGAAGGCCTACTGTGAGCGGCAGGTGCGCCTGTGGGCTGGGTGCGACTCTGCAGTCAACGTGCGTCCAGGCTGTTCAGGGCTCCACTGTCCTGGAAGTGTGTGCACCCATGTGTATGTGTGTGTCTGCACATGTGTGCGTGCGTATTTGTGCATTACATGTGTGTCAGTGTGCAAAAGTGTGCACGTTTTGTGGCTGTCGTCTCTCTTCAGCCCTCTTAATCTTCAGGTTGCCCGCGTCAGCTCTTGTTTCAGCAGGCAGGCCGGGAGGCTGCCCCTTTCCCTTGTGGGCTGAGTGATGGCGCACCTGCTGTTGGAGTCCGTGCGGGTCCGGCCTCCTCCCTTGGAGGGTGCAACACGGTGGGACGTGTGCGGTGCCATCCCTCCTTCACACGGGGGCTGGGACATGCTTTGGAGACAGCCCTCATTGCAGCTTATTTTTATTGTATTTATTTTTTTATTGTTTATGCTACTACAGGTGTCCCATTTCCCCCCTTTCAATCCCCTCCTCATCAGTTTAGATTCCACAAAATGTTTGATTCCCTTTATTTACCAGTTTTCAAGATAAAAAGCTGACTCACTTGCATCTTCCCACAGTGACCAGTTAAGTTGAATGCTTAAACATTTTTTTCTATTTATTGATTTGAGGGCGGAGGGGTAGGTGGGGTCGGGGAGAGAGAAGGAAACATCGATCTGTTCCATTTATTTACACGTTCATTGGTTGATTCTTCTCTGTGCCCTGACTTGGTATCTAACCGGCAACCTTGGCGTATTGGGATGACGCTCTAACCAACTGAGCTGCCCAGCCAGAGCCAAATTGAGCATTTTTAGTTGTGATTATTTTTGTTAGAGTGTCATGAACTTACCAGCTCAAACACATTTGTGCTTTGTCTCTGCATCAGTTTCGCTCCCATCATGCTCTATTGGACTGACCTTTGCTCCCATCATGCTCTGTTGGATTGACCTTTGCTCCCATCATGCTCTATTAGACTGACCTTTGCTCCTATCATGCTCTATTGGACTGACCTTTGGTCCTGGGGCTCATCCCGTCCACTCAATTCCTCTCACTCGGTGGCTTTGCCTGTGCACTGCTGTGGGTGCGATGGGTGCCCGGGCCTCTTCCCCAGCGATCCTGTCCCTTTTAATGGGAGGGGCCCTTCCTCTGGCTTCTTTGGAAATACAAGTGTTTAGTCCACTTCCGTTCCTGGCTTCCATCATTCTTGCCTTGGGTTTTTGTTGTAAAAGACACCATAGACAAGCTCTGCCTCCCTCTTCGCCCTCCTGCCTCTCAAACCCTGCTCCTCGGGCATTGTCGTCTTTCCTTCCACTTTTCTTTCACAGTTTTTGGTAAATATGCTTGTACTTCTCCTTCCTGTGTTTTGATTTGAGAGATTATCTTCACCTGCGGAAGGTGGGGATCCGGCTGTGACACTGCCACCTCACACCCTTCCCTCACCCTTGTAGTCGATTGCTCTGGAGTCTACTAGGCTCTGGAACCCTGGGAGTGCTGCCCGCGGGGCCACACCTTGGACTCTGCGTATATGCCTGTCTGGTCCAGGTTGTTTCTCCTGGTCTGGTGGTAGCCGTGTGCCCATTATTAACGCAACCCCCACTACACTTCCCTGTGCTGCCCAGTCCCCCATGTAGGCAGGCACTGGTGGTCAGCGCCACCTCTTTGTGTCCTTGCTTTTCCCATTGTCCCTCCTGGAGCCCGTCCTGTCCTGCCCCACCTGGAAAGGTTTTTTTTTTGAGGCCAGCTATGTGTCTGTCTCTCATCTCAGAGTCATTCTGGAAACTTCTTTCACTCTCTCCTTTGCATTTTCTGGATTAATCTTCTGCTCTTTTTGATGGGCATGTCTTCCAGTCTCTTGTTCAGAAAGGGTACAAAAGATGCAGCATCTGAGGCACTGCAGTTGAAAATGACTTGCTCTTTATAACCCTGCATGCTTGAATATTTGACTGCAGGCAAATTTCTGCACTGAAATTCATTTTCCTTTTTTGGGAGTTACTACATCATTTTCTTCTGGCTTCTAATGTTGGTGTGAAAAGTTCAGTGACACTCTGATCATCTTTCCTTTGTGTGTACCTTGGTCTCTCTGAGCATTTCTGGGTCCATTCCCATGTTCTGGAGTTTCACCATCGCATGCTTTGAGATGCGTGTGGTTTTATTCTTCATTTCTTGGGCTCTTTCAGTCAAGAAACTTATTTTTAGTTTAGGAAGTAAAGCTTCTGTTAGTTCCTTTATAGTGTGTGCCCTCTCTGGTCTCTGCTCTCTTTTTGGAATTCCTGTCCATAGTGCATGACTATTCTAGAATATTAACCGTGGCCACTTCCACTGTTTTGCATCAGGTTTTGCCGTTGTTGGTTTCCTTTCTGGGAGCTTTTCTCAACTATATGTGGACAACTTTGTTATGATTTCCAATTACCAAAAGTTCTCGTTCCATGAGGCTCCTTCTTCCCTAGTAGCAACTTACTGTTGTTTACTTACTCCCTAAGAATTTTGTGTATGTGCATGCATGTGAGTGTTCATATGTGCATGCACATGCATAGCATTTGTGCATGCTTGTGTGTGACGTGTCCTTGGATCCCACCCCCCTCCCTCGCCCTCCATGTTTCTCCATCTTAGGTTTGGTCTCACATATTTGAGTCTTTCTTTCAGTACAACCTCTAACCCTTAGTTAACTACTCATATTTAAGACGGAAGCACTAAAAAGCTGATGGAAAACTGCACACACAGGTGTATGGACACATATGGTGGAGGGGGGTAACCTGCCAGGGGGTGGTTTTGTGAGAGGCTTCCAGATGAGTCACTAAGTTTCCCAGAAGTTGACCCCTGGCCCTCCCCACTCCTGTTTGTGCTTGGGGAGTGCAGTGGAATCGGGGAGGGGGCTCAAGTGGCCTGGGGTGTGCCCACTACTCCTTACTGCGTCACTCAAGCCCAGGGCTCCCTCTGTCTATGGAAGGCACAGTGCCTGGCCTCTTGGGCTTGGTGGCACTAACTTGGGGGGCTGATAGAAACTTTTAGGCATCATTCAAGATCAGCTGCCTTCTGCATCTCTGCCTCCCAGACCATCTGTGTCTGCACATGCCTCTTGGGCTGTATCTTGTTGCCCCCACCCCGTCTGGACCTTGGGGTCCAGCATTCAGGGCTTTGGAGCTCCCAACCCATTGGTGACACCCCTTTTCTGCTGACTCATCGCCCTTCTGTTCTTTGTTCTGCTGTTTTATGCCTTTTTTAATTTCTTTATGTCTTTTCAGTGGAGTTTCAGAAGCAGCAGAGATGTGTGTTTTAATCCTGTTTTTTCTGTTTAAGCAAAATCAGAGCTGCTTTTAAAAAAAAAGGCAATGTCACCCTGGCTGGTGTGGCTCAGTGGATGGAGCACCGGCCTGCAAAGTGGGGGTGTCACCGGTTCCTGGTCAGGGCACATGCCTGGGTTGTGGGCCAGGTCCCTGGTTGGGGGTATGTGAGAGGCAACCACACATTGATATTTCTCTCCCTCTCTTCCTTTCTCTAAAAATAAATAAATAAAAACTTTTTTAAAAAAAGCAGTGTCTTTGCCCTGACTGGTGTGGCTCCATTGGGCATCGTTCCGCAAAGCGTAAGGTTGCTGGTCCGGTTCCTGGTTAGGGCACATGCCTGAGTTGTGGGTATGGTCGCTGGTTGGGGTGTGTGTGAGAGACAACCGGTTGATGTTTCTCATGTCAATGTTTCTCTCCCTCTCTTCCACACTCCCTTCCCCTCCCCTCTCTCTAAACATAAATAAAATAGAAAAAATAAAAAGGCAGTGTCCTTGAACCCTGACCATGTCATCATTCCCTCAGGATGCAGAAAGTCAGCACGTGCTTTTTGGAGGGAAAATGTCCTCCCTTCTGTCTTTCTCAAGGCCACAGCCATCGGGACTGCATCCCAGTTTTATGCAGTGTTCTTCTCACCTGCCTCCTGTCACCTGACCCGTTTCCAAGAATGTTTTTTTTT
>VMDR010001482.1:0-124740 GCA_007922815.1 Macrotus californicus | reverse complement strand
ATACCTGTTACTAATTATGCTTTTTCTCTGAAATCCTTTGTTGTGAAAATACTTTCAGAGTAGAGCACAAAAACGTGGAAGTGAGAACTGGGTTTTCTGGTCCCAGGAATCCCCAAAGAGTACCGCGGTGTAGAGATGGAAGAACATCAGGAAGTAGAGCAGCCTAAGCACACAAAGGTTGACCGCCTTCTGGTTCGGGTGAATATTTTTTCATTGCACAGTTGATTCAATCCTCAAAGGTCATAAACATGGAACTCTATCTTAAGAACAGGTTACTCAGATTAAGGACTAATTGAATCCAGCCAGTAAAAGTAAACCACTCCTTGTGGATTATAAGTATAGGGTAAGAGAAAGATGCCAGGAAGCATGAACTTAGTGGGGTGCTGCACCCCAGTGTTGTGAAGCTTAGAGGACTCTTCCACTGATTTCACAAATAGAATTACAACTCTACTTAAAAAAAAAACATAAACATGTCCTGAAGCCTACAATTTATAAGCCCAGCCACTGGGGTAAGTGCACTCTTGATCTCAAGTGTAGTGTTAGGCTGTGTTTCAGTCCATCTGACGATCATATTTTGCAGCTGCAGGAATAGAACACAGCAGTTCTGGTCCTTACGCATCTAAAGCACAAAGGATAGACAGCCTTGGGGAAAAGTCTCTTTCTGGTATCATATCTGGGTTTTTTATTTGGATTGGAAATTGTCTAGTTGGTGATCGTGGGATGTGGGTTAGAGGCCACTTACTCAGAGGAAATAGTCTTGTCTTGCAAGGAACATACTCTCACCAGTTATATGATCTTAAGCAAGTCACCTCCTTCTCCATCAGTCTCCTTATCTGGTGAACTAAGGGATTAGAATAGAGGGTCTCAAGATCTCCTTTTGATCCCCTGGCTCTCTCTTCTGGATGACATTCTCTTTGCCTACGAATCTTTGTTCTATGTAGCATCTACAGGACTATCACTTTGCAGTTCAAGTTTGCCTCTTGAAATATACCAAGAACTGGTTCCGGAATTTTGAGGCAAGTAAGGAGAAAGTGTTTCAGAAATTGATCAACAAAGCAAAGAGACAATCCTAACATTGATTAGCCTGCTAGAATGTTTAAATTCAATTCTCATGCACCAAACCTCTGTAAGAAAGGAGTAATCCTTGTCTTGTGGGCAAATATTTATTGACTGCCTACTACAAGACAGATACTCCACCAGGTACTAGCAGTGCAACATGGATCTTATAGTCTAATTCCTTATTACAGATGGAAAAGAGGCTAAGTAATTGGCACAAGGTCACATAGCTATTGGTGGGTGACATCAGAATTTGTACCTTCAGACCTTTGTTCTCTGCAGTACACCATATTGCATCCTAGAAACTGAGACGAAAGAACCACAGTAGTAGTGTCTGGAGCCTAAGACTGTATCTGACACCTTGACATTCTTCTTAATAGAGCCACCAGTTTTTTTTTGCTCTCTGACACTGTACCCAAAGTATGAGAGTCTTGGAAAATCCCTCACTTCCCTTAATAATTTTTGTTGAAGTATCCTCTATAAATCAAGCTAACCCCTTGGAAAATTGCTCCTAGTAAACTCAAAACTAAACCTCTCAAGCCTGGCCCTTGATGCCATGCTTTATATTTCTAGAAGCTAAAAGACAACTTAGTCCTATTTCACATCACAAATCAGATACTTTAAAATTGAGCTGAAAGATGACTCTTCTACAATTTAGAGTTTCATCCCTAATTCCATTCCTATAGCCCTTGGTGTTTTGTTGGGTTGGCATATAGGCATTCAGGCACCTGGCAAAGACTGTGAGGTGGGGCAGTGGAGCTGGTTCTGTACCCATCCCATCCTCCCACTTCTGACCTGCAGTCTTTGGGCCGATGTCCTCAACACAGTGGTCCAGACTGGGGAGTCTGCTCATCTCAAACCTGTTGGATGGAAACAGTGCTACACTATTGCCCACTATCTCCTGAAGGGTTGCAGAGTGGATATCTGAAGGATCAAAGGCACCAGGGTAGGGGCTCAGGGGAAGCTAATGAATGACCTGAGTTTAGACTCCCTCTTACACTAGAAAAATAAAAAGAGTTTTTAAAGAGAGCATGCCAGGTTAGGTGACCAAATAGAGCTTCAGCAGAAGAAACTAGATTAGGGATAAAGCACGCAGTTTGGGCGTGCAGTGGAAAGGTGGTGGGTTTGAATGCCAGCTCAGCATACTAACCGAGTGCCCTGGGTTGCTAGGCATTAGTGTCTTCCTCAATTGAATGGAGATAATAACACTTCCTTTGGAAGGTTGAGATAGATAATTTGCCAACATAGAGCAAAAGTCTAGTTTACAATAAAAGGTATCTATTATTTTTTTTTCATTATCCCTCATGAATCAGGCAAGATTTCAGACCTAGCACGTCAGCACCGTGGCATTCTGGATACTCACTTATTAGTGAGGGAAGGAGAAGCTTAACTGTGAATGGAAACACGTTATTTTGTTTTAGGTTTTAGGTCTGTGTAGGGGGTATGTCTGCATATGTGTATATGTACATATCCTGTGTGTACACATATCCTGTGTGTACGTGCATGTGTATTCATGCCCTTGGGCCTGGAGCCATATCTCCACGTGACACTTCCTGAAGTGATTGGGGGTTTTGATAACCTCTCTTCCCACGCAGCCTGTCTTGAATGTGACACTTCGAGAATCCCAATTATAGACTCTTGTCTCGAAACCACATGCAAAGCATAGAGACAAGCTTCACAAACATTGTCTCATTAGTTCAGTAAAACCTTACTAATTTACCCTAATTGTGGGGAAGGATCGTTTGTATGCGGGAAATGTCTGAAAGGGGCCTGCTTTAATAAATAGACAGGACGTATTTGTAATTAGTAGCGCCACTTGCACGCAAACAATCAATGTGCTCAGGTCCTTAAAAATAGTTTGTTCTCGTAAGTGGGTTGCGCATTCTCATTGTCATCTTGAAGCTGCTAATGTAAGCGGTGACTTGGGTGCAAGGGTCCTTTATTTTCCTTCTTATACCCAAGTAAACAACACTCGAACAGATGGCCAGGGGGATTGAACTAGGGCAGGGAGAGAGGGAGACAACAGCAAAGCGGGGAGATTTGGCAAGAGTGAGGACTTAAAGGGCCTGAATTCTAATCCCAGCTTAGTACCCAGACTGTCAGATTACTTTATCTGAGTCTCAGCTTCTCATTGCTCAAATGAAATTGTTTAGCTAAATGGTCTCTGAGTGCTTTTAAATCATAGCATTTGAGAGCCGTATGAGATTCTAGAGATCATTTGATTCAGCTCCTTGATTTATATGCGAAGATAGTAAGAGGTTCTTCCCATACTATGATCCTCTAAGTTCATGAACTACAAATTAAGATAGAGCACATGTTTGAAGATGTATATGACTGAGATAAAGAGAGGGCAAGAGAGTGGGACTGGAAGAACTTGACCCAGATCAAGGTCCAAGCAGGGAACAGATGAACAGATAACAAGGCACATGGAGAATAGGCAAACAGAGAAGCCAGAAACAGGGTAGAGAAGTAGGTAACAGGGCAGGAGAATCCAGAGCTCAAGGAGAAAAATAGGTCTGGGGTCACCAATGGAGCAAGCAGGCAGGCTGGATGTCCCCTAGGAATCAAGGACCCAGATAAGAACATTGGCAAAGTAAAGCAAAACTCAGAAAAATATTTGATGCCACGTCCTGGGGCATCAAAAAAGAAATGAGGCTTGCTTGGCCCTGCTAACAGTGGTAATTACAAGGTTGGAAGTCCAAAAACATCTTCTCTGATTAAAGGAAATCAAAGAAGCCCTGGACTTGTGAATTGTTTCCTGCTTTCTGGAGATGCGTAGAATAATGGATGGAAAGACTAGCTGATTGATTGAAGGGAGCTCCATGTAGTGAAGGGCATCCAGGTAGAAATGGCTCAAAGGCACAGGAAATGCAGCACTGATGGCCCAGATGAGTCAGCAGATCTGAGCTAAAGCTGAAGATCTGAAAGTCATCCCCACAGAAAGCAGCACTGAACCTCTGAGAATTGCCAAGCTCTCCTCAGAGAGAGAAAGAGAAAGGTCAAAGATGATCTTTGATGATCCTCCCATTGTAGCTGGGCAAGTAAATTAAAAAATGACCTATCCTTTTACCTTACTAGAGATGAATAGTGAAGTATATATTGAGGACATGTGGGATAAAGGATGGGTGGCGTTTGAGAGGACACGAGAATAAATAAGGACTTTCCTCCTTGAGGTGCATATTATCAGAGTCATCTGTCTGTGCTTTTCCTTCCCTTTACATTATTGTTCACTGATGAAGTGGCATCGCCATTGTCTTCAGAATGCAAACCACAAAACAAGTCTCGAGTTTTCTTTTGCTTCAGAGAGTGTGGGTTGAGATGTGGAAGCCACAGAAATAAATCAACCTCTCAATATGGATGTTTGTTTCCTTCTACATGAGCAATTCCATTTCAGAGAAAACATCAGCAAATCCTGCTTTTGTCTTGATTCAGTTTTGTAACTGAGCATTCTCATGCTCAGAATTGGCGACCTGGAGGCAGTCGGCGAGGGCGGCAATCTCAGAAAGGTCTGCCCGCCTGTCTTCTCCGCCTAAAATTCATGGAACTAAACACTGTCTCCTCTACCCATCCCCCATTTTGTTGGGTTTTCTCCTTCTTTTTTTAAATGAAAGATGAAATGGCTTGCTCAAGGTCATTAGTGCATATAACAGATTAGACAGCATTTTTCAAATCAGAGTATTGTATGAATATCCTTTAGAATAAAAACGGATATATTTTGTGTCCCTATAATACATACTTATTCCTCCAGGGAACTCCGGACTCCAGGTTAAGAGTCTGAAGACTAGTTCAAGATGACTGGTGGCAGAGACTTGTCTCCTGAAAAGCCTGGCTGAAATGTGTTGCATGCCCCATCCCAATGACACACATCCTGAGCTCCAGTTGTTCTTCGTGGCCCTGGAACTCTCATTCTAGCTAGGTTCTATAGTGTTTTCCTGAGTGTCTTTACCTCCAAGAGTCTCCCCAGGCCCCACCCCATAGCCTGCTCACTCTTTCTCCTTTGACCACGCTGGTGTATCTTTCACTGTGTACAGTCACAAGGGTCTCTCTGGCTTTTTGGTTTTCAAGGTCATCCCATTAGGAGTTGGCCTTTATTTGGTTCACTTCCTTTCTCATATCCGCACTCAGCCAGAAGGTAAGGAAGACACAGATGGAGGGGGGAGTTTACCAGATGATGTGGTGGCTGGGCCACCATGGCATGACACATGGGGAGAAAAACATCAGTGGCCCAGTAGGAAGAGGGCACAGCCCTGAGAAACTCGGAATGGAATGTGGGGTAGAAAAGGCTGCTGGGTCAAAGAGGAGGTGTGAAGACTTGATCCACAGCATGTGCGAGTTGGAGGGACCTACGAAGTCCCAGGCCTACCCCCTTATTTTGCAAATAAGGAAGAAACCAAGTCCAAGAGACCCAAAGTGGCTGGCTGGCTCCATGCAGACTGGGAGGCAGTAGTGGCAGTGGTGAAGAGCAGAGGTTTTGCAGTCAGGCAGACCAGGGCCCTGAGTTAAAACTCCAGATCTGTCACTCGCTGTGTGACTTTGAGCAAGTCACCTAACTTCCCTCCATTTCTGTTTTCTCATCATGACAGACCTCCCTCATATGGTTGTGTGAAGGCTGAATGAAATAATGAATGTGAAGTGCTTACCACAATGTCCAGCACCTAATGAGAACTCAGTAAATGTTAGCTGTGATTAGGACCAAAGGAGATGGAATTAGAAACCCAGGTCTCCTGAATTCCTCATCTGAGATGTTGCACATCTCACCCAAGGAAACAAATTCAATTCACAGGTTTTCTAGTGGAAAATATGTTCTGCTAAGAAGATGAAGGACTACCTCAGATCACAAAACTATGAATTCTGGGCAATTAGAAGTTGGCTGGAGAGTTGAGGGGCAGTTCTGCCTGCCCAGGATTAAACATAGAGCATAGATGATGCATGTAGACTCCACAATCAGAATAAGATGTGCTGCTAATGGGAACAGCAGACACACGGGCAAACCTCAGAGTGTGTGGGGAGGGGGCAGTGCAGGCAGGAAGTCCTGCCTCTCAATCATTACTCGGGCCAGTTTCCCTGCCACTTCCTGAAAATTCTGTTTTAAATTCCTAGTACAGGTGGTCCATGAATTGGGCAGCCCTCTCAGCTGTACACAGTCTCTACAAATGAGGATTCAACTTCAGAGGTGTTGGTTATCCCCCAGACTGAGGCCTCTGGGCCTAAGAGGAACCTCATGTTTACTGAAGGCGAGTGAGAACAGGCTGGGAATAATTCAGCTCATTGCCTCATAGATTCTCACTCCACCTCAAATCCTAGGGAGTCTCAGTGCAAAGGAGTTCTGAGCAGAAGAAACAGAGAATGGAGACGTGTGAGAGAGGGCTGTCAGGGGTCAGCGTTTCCTAGGGAAGACTGGGAAGACACAGAATGGTGAATTTGGTGCAGGGATGCATTGCTTTCTTTGGCCTTTTCTCTGGAAGAAGCCGAGGCTGTCGCTGAATTGCATCCCAGGGAAAAGTAGGAGTTGACTTGTTTCAAGGTCATGCTCATCACTGACAGGGATGGAGAAATATCACTCTGGGCCTTATTGGATCTGTAATTATTCAAATGTTTTGCTTGTAACACAATCACAGCTCCTAGCTCTGATTATTGGCATCATCAACATCATCTATTAATGGATGTTGAGCTCCTGTGGATACAGGGCATTGTACAAGATGCTAAATGATTCCAAATACAGATTCAGAAAATGAAAGACAGAAAAGAGCAGCAAGTGGACCAAACAGGGCATCATTCTGAGTAGCAAGATCTAAATCAGCCTGAATCCATTCATGTGAGCTAATCTTAAAGGACCAGAGCCACCTAAATTCCCAAAAGGCATTAATTATTCCAGGCTCTTCTTTATCATGCCTGTCTTCATTATTTCCAGCTGCCTACTTTTAAGCAAAAGTATTTAAACTTCTATTAATTTTCCTATTACCCCTTTTGTTAAATAAACTTTCTCTTTATCACCTATCAGCCTCTCCTGGTATGGCTGTCAGCAGGGGGAGAACTAGCAGAAACTGAACAGTACAAAATGCATAGGTAAAGGAGGACTTGCTTCCCAATTGGCCAGACCTTGCGATGTGTGCACAGGGGTGCCTGGCTACCTGGAGTTTCTGCTTTGGTACCTTAGGAACTCAGCACACAGTGAGGAGCTATGCTTTGCTGAAAATGCCTGTCAGCCATGCATGAAGCATTCTCCGCCCTCTGCAGAGCTCCAAACATCTGTTCTGCCTTTTTGTGTGTGTGCATGTGCTTTTAAGCTGATGGTGGGAGACAGCCTGCCAGAAATGTCTGAGTTCTCACTGAAGACATGTTGCAGGTTAGAAGGCAGACGGTTGCTGCTGTATTGAAAACCTGTTCATCAGAGTTTCCGAAAAGAACAGATATGAAAGGTTCAAATGAACCCTTCAGGGTGTCTCCATCTAACCAGGCCTTAAGCTCTGCCTCTCATTAATCTTTAATGAACAACAAAGAAAATGTGTCGCTGGCTAATTATTGTGTAGGATGGCAGATGCTGAACGAGAAAAAGTTCCCAAAGTCACATCATTTAAAGGGATACTGTCAAAAAGAAAGTCTTATTTTGAAAGGGACTCTCTGACCTGTAACGTTATCTGTTTCTTGTTAAACTCAAATTACTACGGTCTCTGTCTGGGGGATTTGAACTTTAAAAGTCTGGAGCCATCAGGTAATGGAGTCCCAAATTTGTCCCCCCCACAAAGAATTCGCATCCCCGCTCTCTGGAGCTGGAGGAAAGGACTTACCTGCAGCTTTTTCTGACGTCGTCATGTCTGTCTGCAATGTCTCTCCCCTGCTTCCACCTCCTTCAAATTTCACTTTTACCACCTACAGTCCTGCATCACATGGCATCGCGGTCAAGGAGGGATTGCATATGTGACGATGGTCTCAAAAGATTATAATGAACTGCATTTTCTGTTAAAAAGGGAAGGATATGTGGCTCAGAAGAATTTTTTTTTTTTCCTCTGATGGGAGCAACATCTGCGGGACTTAGCAACAGATTCATTTCCCGGCACCTCGATGCTGAGCGCACAGATTAAATCCCAGCCAGCCAGCCAGCCTCTGACCTGGTTCAGCACAGAGGAGCCTGTCCCTGCAGTGCTCACACTCAGAGGGCGCTCCAGCCCTCCCAGATCCAGCCTGTGGGTCTTCAGGGAACATCGCTGTACATTCTTTGTTGAGGACCCAAGATCCTGTGCAAGGACGCCGGCCCATAGGAGCTATTTTAACAACTCTTCAGTGCCACTGCCGCTTCAGTGAAAGATTTCTGTGGTGGTGGGGAGCCGTCCTGTCCCTGTGCTTTATGAATATTTTCAGTTTGTAATGATGTAAAGCACAGACAAATTCTATTTCTTCCATCAGTTCAATGCCGGAGAGAGCCCTTTGTGCCAGATAGGGTCATGGGAACCAAAAACTAATTTCCGAAGTCACAATATTGAGTCCTCAGTTCTCCACCCTCTCCATATTTGAACACCCTCTTTTGTGTGTGTGAATGCCGCAGAATTCCTTAATCGGACTGCTGCTCCAAACTACAGTAGCCAAATCCCCTCTGTTCCTTTCTCTCTCCATCTTCACTTCTTATTCCTCCCGATCCTCAGGCTACCTCTCACATCCCCTGACAGTGACTGTCGTGGTGACCTACCTCCTACCCAGCCAGTTTCCCCTCAGTATTTCTAGCCAGTCCCACCCAAATCTCTGGTCATGCAGCAGAATTGACAGCTTTGATGTTCTGTTTCGGAGGAAGGCTTGTCAGAAAGTATAAAGCCTACAGGCTTGTAGCCTAGGAGACATGGGCTATACCATATAAAGTAGGCGTGTGGTAGGCTATACCATCCATGTTTGTGTAAGTGCACCCTACAATGTTTCCACAGTGACAAACCTGCCTAACAAAGCATTTCTCAGAAGTTATCCCTGTCTTTTAGTGATGCGTGACAGGAGTTCATTAATCCTGTCCCATGCTGGACAAAACCCCTTAGTTTGAATTTTCTCAGCACATGTGAATTCTAGAAGATAAGTTCCTTTAGGGCAGGATCCACGTCTCATCGTCCGTATCCAGTGCCTACCACGTACTGTGCTTAGTAAGTGTTTGTTAAATTCAGGGAAATTGCTGATATGTGCCTTGGGCTTGTTTGTTTCTTATTTCTTACTGCCTCTTTAGACTTCACAACTAAAAGTTTCTTAAGGGTAGGAATCTTGTCATCTTCTTCCTTTGCCCTACCGCTAGAACACTTTATATATATAAAACAAATTCTCCACGTATTGGAAGGCCATGTTAATTGTTGATTAAAGTCAGTTTTTTATACCAGTGCAGCATGAATTATAAAGTGTCCTGTTGGAGTAAATAGTTACATATAAGATGAAACTAGGCTAGTCTGAATAGATTTTCTCTTATAACTATCTTCTTTTTGATTTAAATGCAAGGATCTCAATGCTATATTTTTAGGGTTCTTTTTACTTTAGGAGTCAATGTTTGAATTTAAAAATATTAACCCCAGTCAGATTCTAAACGAGTTACTGAAGAAGTGATTTTGGAATATTTAGAAAAGAATGTGGTGACTCCAAGACTCAACGCAGGCACACCACCTAAAACAAGTCCTGGAAGAGACCGTCAGTAAGGTTGTGAGATCAGCATAAGGGGGTGTGACAGACACAGAATATCTCTGTGTAAGAAACACATTTGACAGGGTTTCCCTTGATATTCTGGAAGGTGTGTCTGCAGCAAATCAAACACTTGCAAACAGAGAGGCCCAGTGAGTGAGCTTTGTCCATCTGGAATGTGTCTCTAATAAAAGCGATAGAGGACTCTGCCTGGCCCTGTGGCTCTTCCATGTTTTTTGTAGGTGTTTGACATGGGGCCAGAGAGAGGACCTACTCTTTGTTCAGACCTGTGTTCCAGCCACCGTGCTAAAAGCTGTATTCTCATGATGATGTTTCACGGGAGGCCTGGTCCGCCGATGGCTCCAAGCTTGGTAGGAGAGCTAATATGACAGATTCTAAATTCCAGGAACCAAGCCAGTTAAAGTTTGCTGCAGGAAATGTCGTGATCCTACATTCAGGTTCAAAATAATCAGCTGCTTTGAGTCCCAACCTAGAGGGGCTGGAAAATTTGGTTTGGAAACAGTTTGTGAGGAAAGGCTTATGGGTAACCTAAAGAAGGGGAGGGAGAGGGAAGGATTCCAATTGATCACAAGTCAGCAGAAAGCCATTAGTGTTGCAACGGCCTGAGAAGATAACATGCAGAGCCCAAATCCCAGGGAGGGTTGACCCTAGCATTTCCTGAACTGGCCAAATGAGCACATTCACCGCCATCAGCCTAGCATCCAGGAGCTGAAAGGAACTTCAGGAATCATCCAGCTGTATTTGTGTCAACAAATCTTCAGGGAATCAGCATAAATCCAGAGGAGAATGACCACATTAAAGTGAACACTAGGAACCAAAACAATAATACCTATTAAAGCACTCTCCTGTTTATTCTACCATTTAAGTCTTCCAACAATCCTGGGAGGGTTTAATAAAATATAGGAACCATGCGCAGAGAGGTGGAATGACTTGCCTAAAGCTCCCAGCCAATGAAGAGGCCCGGTTATGAGCCAGGATCTCTGGACTCTCAACCAGGTGCTCTTCCTTGGCGTCCAGCTGCCTCTCCAAGGCAGCTCTCAGGCCACCCCACTCCAGGCCACTGCTCTCTGAACAGTCTGACCCAGAGCAGCTGCATAGCAGGCAAAGGCCATTTGCGCTGCTGACCTTGCAGCAGAACTTGGGCTGGAGCTGGCTGAGAAATGGCTCTGCCAGGTTTTTATTCAACACTCCTCTGCCAAGTCTGCTTCCCCTTCCTGCACTCAGCTCTTGTGAAGTGAGGGAGGTAAAACACAGCCCGAGAGCCTGTGGTTCCCGAGCGCCGTCCTTCAGAGCTGCCCCTGCTCCCAGAAACAATACCCTGATTATCATTCATTATTTCTACTTCTTAGTATTAAAACCCTTTTAATATGGCATTGCAGACCACTGGGGAGTTTTAAATTTCATGTCAGAGCAGGATTTATGGGCCAGTTGTGAAATTTTACCTCTGGGCTCCATAATTGCAATTCCCTTTTAATCGCTCTCTTAGACACCTCTGTTAAAAGACTTCAATTATTTTTACACAGTGGCCCCCCCAGGATTTGGCCGATCTGAATGATCAATTTGTGTCACCTCTTTTGGAGTCCTACCCAGGAGACTTCCCCAAGGGTCTGGTCTGGAGATACCAGGTCTGACAAGCAGTCCCACCAGGGAGCCTGGGCCTTCTTAGGAAAGGAATCTTCCCTCACAAGGAGTCATGAGTTTAGGGACTTTGCTCCCACCCATCCTACCCTTCCACTCCCCAACGAGAAGCAAGAGATTAATGTGCTGGGATGGACACATTGGCCCGTGCTTGTGGTGAAAGCTATACAATTCCGAGAATGTGCAGATGCAGGCTGGGGACCCTTCCGTGGGAAATCGCTTCCAGGAGTATGATGCTGAGAGCCGGGTGGGAGGCACAGAGAGGGCAGAGTTCCTTCGGCTGCGCCCTCGAGGGCCCTGAGGTGCTTTTGGGAAAGTGAAGGTTGTCTGAGGTGTTGTGCAGTATTGGGAAGGTGCCCCCTCCCACCACCAAGGACAGAGTGAGGACACCAGAGCAGCGAGAGCCTGCAAAGGGTAGCTTTGTGGCAGAGAGGAGAGAAGAGCTAGAGTGACTGCAAGCTCCTGAAGGTGCCACTGGGTCAGGGCGCACTGACAGGGCTAAGGCAGAAGGCTGGGGGTGGGGAGCAGCTAAGGGAGCCGCCTCAGAGATGTCATTTAGTGTTTCGTACCTGGTGACAGCAGTTTGTATGGAGAAATGCATATCTCTGTGTCCAGAATGACCAATTGCTGAAAGAAGGTTTAATTGTGGACCCAGATCATCTTCTGCTGGGTAGAGGGCCGAGGTGAGGCTGGGGGAGGGGAAATTCACCAAAGAGCCTTGGGAGAAAAAAAAGAAAGAAAAAAAAAAAAACAGGGCTAGGAGCCTCATGCATTGATGCTCAAAATCCTGCCCTGGGGTAAAGGCAGCCAAGAGGGAGCAAGACTCCCTGACCTTAGCAGGGCTGCACCCACGGGCTCCCTGTCAGCAGCCCTTCCCAGGCTCCCTGAGGGATCATCTGCCCTAGCTGTCATGGCCTGTGAGGAGGCTTCATCACTCAAGTGTCCCTCTAGCACGACAACAAACCAGGCATCTCCACACAGAGTGCCATCACCCGGGAGTGGGCAAATGATTAACTGTGGGCATCGTTAACGTAGCTTATTGTATATGATACTCATTTAAAAGCAAGGCATTACATTCTACTAATATTTAATATCAGATTAACAGGATTATATGTGCATGCTTAAAAGATTTCTATAATAGAGGAAAATAACTAATACAATTTGTTAAAGTCCATGATGGACTTGATACTAAAGGATTCAGTGACGTATGATTTAATTCAACATGGGGCTCCAGCCCCTGACCTGCCCCCGGCACGTACCTACGAACACACACGGAGTCAAGTGTCTGTGCTCTTTTCCTTTCTGCAAAACTGGGATCCATTTCCTTCTGCTTTCCAAGCCTGTGTTCTCATCTATGAAATGCGGACAGTCAATCATGTGTCATCCCTATTCTATAAGAAATGATGCCAAAGGTAACTAGATACAGGAGAACATCATTGGTCAGGCTCAGCATGCCCCATCACCAAGCAGGAAAAATGGCAGCCAATCCAGACATTCTGAGGCCCTCCGTTCTCAGGACTCTTCAGGAGATGGGCAGGAAAGCACCAGCCCTGGAATCACAAGACCAAGCTCCAGCACTTCCTTGCTGGCCTGTGAACAAGCCCTGTCACCCTTCGTTCCTCATTACCTGGTCATGTGATAAAGGATAAGAACACCTGTGTCCTTATCACCCAGGGTGACGCTAGGATCAGATGAGAGGGTGTGCGTGGAAACACAGAGCCTCTCAAATGGGAGCCAGTTGCTGAGGCAGAGGTCCCATGACTGTCCCAAGGAGCCCCTGCCCTGTGAACCTGAGGATGCTGGACTGAGGGTCCGTCTTTGCCCTAAGCCCATCTCTGGTTTAAACCTCCTGATAAATGTGGTAAGTGCTGTGCTCTGCACATGGCAGGCCCTCAAGAAAATAAACAGTCCCTGGGATATCTCTCAGCTCTGAAGTTGCGGGATCTCTCAGTGTCTGAAGCCATGGTGCCCTGTATTTTAGCAGCCCAGGTTGCTTCCTGCTTCTGTAGGAAGCAGGGTCAGAGAGAGAGAGGTGTGGACTTGGAGTGTGACAGACCTAGGTTTGCATCTGAGCTCTGTTACTTATTAAATTGAGAACAAGATGACTCACCTGCCGGAATCTCAGTTTCTCATCTGTACAGTGGGGAAACAACTCCAGCCTTTCAGCTCCTAGGAGTTCCTTCAGTGTCTGGTACAGTATTAGCATCCTAGGAGTGGTAGATGTTATAATAATTATAATAATTCAACAGCAACATTACAATTATTACCATCAGCGCTTGGATGACAACGCTGGCAGGTTTCCAAAGCCAGAGATGCTTGCAGACCACAGATCCCTTCCAGACTTTTCAGAATCTATCCACCGCAGCCCCCTGAGCGTGAAGCCCGGGAGACGTGTGTCCACTACTCACGTGGTGCAGAGGCCACCAGCCCCTGGAATCGAAACTTGCACTGTTTTGAATGATGTCTCTGAACCTGCTCTGATCTGCTGGCTGAGCTTTGGAAGCACCCACACTATTCGTGTGAGCCAGGAGGCTCTTCCTGGCCTTTGTCACCGTTCGTTCCTAAAGTCCTCTGTCCTTTGAAGAGGCCATAGCCTGTGAAGGACAAGGGGACTTCTGCTGTCCCTTTTGACTTCCTGAGAAACACGCCACACAACTGCATAGGCTCCAGCTTCTGCGATCTGTCAGTAAAAGGCCGGAGCCAGGAGATGGGTTTACTACCTCACCTCCAGGAGTGAGTTTTTATTTACTCTTTGGAGGTTTCTGCTTGGTTTAGTTTTAGCAAAACTGTGTTGCAGGCTAACCAGCGGCTATGGTGACATTTATGATACAGTGGAAATCCAGACAGCCTTTTCTAAGACACTTTGCATCCATCTCTTGGGAGGCAGGGAAAGGAAGATGGGCTGTTCCTGTCTTGTAGGTGATTGACTCCTCTTCATGCCCTTATTGATAAAATACAGGGTGGGACAAAAGTAGGTTTACAAGTTGTACCTGTTTATTCTTATATTATTATTTTTTAATCATTGTACTATTTTCCATACAAACAACTATAAATCTACTTTTGCTCCACCCTCTGTACCACTGAAGGACTGAACCAGCCAAACACCAGCAGCCTGCCTTTTCCAGAAAAATCACAGCTTCCAGGGCACAGGGTCAGGGATGGTGTCAAAGAATTCTGAGTGTTCAGGGGTTTCTTACCATGACTATTCCAAGTCCAAGAGGAATCAGGAGAGGGGTGAAGGCCAGTCTCATGCATGGGAATCATGGCCTTCCACCACCCCAGCTTAAAAATTCCTGGCTCCCCACATGCCTCTGCTTTTAGGGCAGGCCCAGCATTCCCCCCAAATTCCAGGTCACTATTCTGAGCCGACCCTCTAATGTCTTATAAGAATTGGTAGTGTCACTTCTAGCCCAGAAACTGGCTCCCCAGGTGAACACATCATTGGCACAATCTCAACATTCCAAAGCAGTTCTGTCTGCTATGTGCAGGAAAGCTCCTAAAGTCCAAATTCCATTAGTTTCCTCAAGCACGGATTAAAGGTACTAGTATTACCTGGGCAAATCTAATGGGTCCCATGATTCCTGAGCTTTAGCAAGCACTTCCTAGTTTCATTCTGCAATATAGGGCCTCCCTAAAGGCAGTGGTGATATTATTCACCTGGGAGGCAGAGATGAATGTATAGAAAAATGTCCCATGCTCTCTCTAGCCCCAAGGAAAATGGGATTCCTTTGTGAGAAATGGGTTATATTCTCAGCAGCCTGTGGGCTGCCTGTCACGAGCTGGTCATCACACAGAAAGATGATGCTATTCACCAATAGTAAGTAAAAATATTTTAAGGTTTGTTTCTCCACTTAGTGGGGGTGGGTTTGAACTAGCCACTTATATTAGTTTTGCTGAGGCTGCCATAACAAAGTACCACAAATCTGGTGGCTTACATAACAGAACTTTATTATCTCACAGTTCTGGAGGCCAGAGGTCCAAGGTCAAGGTGTTAGCCGGGTGGGCTCCTCCTGGGGGTTATAAGGAAGGGTGTGTTCCATTCCTCTCTCCCGGCTTCAGGGGCTGTGGTGGCAATCCTTGGAATTCCTTGGCTTGTAGAGACATCACCCCAAATCTCCATCTGCCTCTTCCCATGCTGTTCTGGCTGGGTGTATATCTGTCTCTGTGTCCTAATTTCTCCTTCTACAGGCATAGTGATATTGCATTAGGGCTCACTCTAATGACCTCGTTTTTACTTGATTATCTTTGTGAAGACCGTATTTCCAAATAAGGTCACCATCTGATGCACTGGAGGTCAGGGCCTCAACATATCCTTGTGGAAAGGCACAATTCAATTGTGTGTGGGTGTGTGAGGTGGGTTTATCCCCAGCCTTCAGCTCTTCTCTGCCACATGAGAGGATTAGATGTGGTGGTTTCCAAGATTCATGCCTCTCATACATCTCTCAAACCCATGGCAATGTCATTATCAACACGCAGGCTCAGGACATGATCCATCAATGCTGCTGACAATTTCCCCCACATCCCTGGACCGCCACCCAAGCAAAGAGGCAGAACAGAACAGGCTCATGGAATGGAATGGGGGGCAGTTCATCTCAGACAGGTTCAAGTCTGTGGGCCTTCCTCAGCATTCTCACCAGGCCCCTTCAGCCTTTTCCAGCTAAGCTGATTACTGTCCCAGCCCCAGAATTGCTTACAGGGAGGGCACAGTTTATGGCCAGGTCTGCCCTTCCATATAAAGCTCAGCACAGTTGCTTGACTTGGCCAGAGATTTATGACTGAAATGGCACCTCTGAGCTGGGGCGTCAGCATTTTGCTTGGTTCAGAGGCTCACGTATTGAACCAATCAATATGTTTATGCATTAAGTGGCATTTCGGTTGGCTCTGTAGGGAGCAGGATGGGCGACTGGATATCATTTGAGCATGAACAGGGGGCTCCTTCAAGGCCTGGCAAATCCTAGGCATTGAGCCCTGAGGCCGGGGTGCAGAATAAGTGCCACAGACTCAGCCCCACTCAAGACTCGGGGCTCAAGCTGGAGGCAGACTTGGCTGAAGCAGAAGGAGCCTACAGACACAGCCGTGGTTCAGCTTCCATGTTGTCTTTCTCCCTCTCCCTTGGGGGAACGTACTCAAAAAAAAATCTGACTGCCTTGAGTTGGCTTGAAAGAAAAGATTGTAGTTGAAAAGAACAGATGGTGCTAAATAGTTATTGGAAGGAAAAGAGTTAGGAGACTAAGTTCCAGATTACCCTGGCTGCTGATGTGGGTGATGTGCCCAAGCCTCTTCCCAGAGAGAGGCCAAAACAGTCACCTGGGATTCCTGAGAAAACTGCCCACCACCCCGGCCAGAGAGACTGTCTAACAAATCTGTGGAGTGGGGAACTCTTGTGCCCACTTCTGTAATATGAAGTGATTTCTGGAATGCCAGCATCAACCAGACTCTCTCCCCTCTCACTCCCCCTGCCCAGCATCCAGCTGAGTCCCTCCCCACAGGATCCCCCCTGCCCCGTGAGGGATGGTACATGCATGGGACCTAATCCAAGACTCAAAGAAAGTGATAAAGAAACTTTAGCATTTGCGGGACCGCTACTCTTGCACTGAAGAAATTTCCTCTGTTGATTTTTGGCCTGGATAATCAGTGTTTCTTCCTTTAAAGAAATGAAAAAACACTAGTGACTCCTCTATGTACTTCTTTATACAAACTAGAGCAAAGAAGAAGCCCTCTTAGACAATAAGCTTAGGAGCAATAGTTGCTTGGGAATCAACTTACATCCTTAAAGAATTTATTTTAACTTGCAACTTTGAAATGTATGCAAATTCATCATTCTCTTAACATAGGGCCAAGACCTTGGCTTCCAGTGTGGGTCTGTTGACTGGGGATCTGCACTGTCTTTCTGCATAAATTCCATTCGTGACACCACCGCACCACATCCACGATTTTCAGTTTCAGTTTTTCTAAAACAGAAAAAATAACTTTAGAACACTTATGAACTCATCTGAACGCTTTGTGGACTTTTAAGATTTTTTTCTATCTTTTCTGTTGCCCTATTCATGCCTAATTAAACAATAATTATTTTTAGTGACTTATCCCTTGGAATCTTTGCAAAAGTAATTCAAATTTTTCTTGCTCATGTTGCAGCGACTTAATGAGTACAGCTGACATGCAGAGGCTCGGGAACACACATAACTGACCCAGTAGGTGTATACAACTCAAGCAATAGGAGTGGGAGGTCGTAGGAGTACTGGAGAGTGACCTTGAACATTCAGTTAACCTTGAAAGTTCAGAGGGCAGTGGGTGTTTCCTTGAATGTAAAATGTACAGATTGTGCTAATCCATCAAGGAAATTGGTCAGATGGAGGCCAGTTAAGAATACTTCTCTGATTTTTCCTTACAACTGTGGCTATGAGGAGTCTGCTCCCCCCAACCCCCACTGATTTAGGGGCTAGGTCTGTAGAGGTAGACTCTCAGTCTCTTCTTCCTGGCCTGATACATAGAATGAAGAAAAAAATCTCAGCCCAGGACCAGGGTGGATGCCTGCCTCCCACAAGCCTGTGTATTCTAACCTCGATTATGACGACGTGGAACTGGAATGGAGAAGGAGTAGGATAACCTGGGGCAGCATCAGGAAGAAGCCAAAATATTTCTTGGATGCATCCTTTTCAGAGCACTGCTCTTCCTCAAATACCCACCGACCCTCTAAAAAGCTCTTCTAAAAATCAAAGCATTTAAATTTAACAAGTTTAAACTTATGTGCAATATAGCAGAAAGTACAAGAGTTTTGAAGATAAATAGTCTTGGGTTCATATTACCTCTTAACATTTACTACATGGACAAGCTATATAAGCTCTCTGAGCCTCAATTTTTTTCGTTTATAAAATGGGAATGATAATATCTGTCTCATGCATTGTAAAAATTAAGTGAGATAAAGTAAAATAGCTGCTTTAAATCCTTTATGGAATGAGGCGGAACATAAATAAACACATACTCAAACAAATGAAATGTGTTTCAAGAGCCTGGCACAATATCCCTTGGGATATCTGCATTTGTACATTTGTCTCTTTATCTCCACATGGGGGAATGAAAGGAGTCCCTGAAACCTTGGTGCTCTGGCGTGGGAGGTTCTTTCCAATCCCCGAAATACCATCATATACTCCTATTTCACCTTCTCGTAAGGTCATTTCCTGTAAGGTTATCTGTCACACTAGGTTTAGGGGGAAAATAGCAACACTAATATAATAACAGCATTAGCTAATGCTTATTGAGTGTTTCTAAGTGCTCTACATGTCTTAGCCCATGTAATCTTCACAACACCCCTCTAATCTTCTACGTTCATCCCTGCTTCTTAATGACAGAACTCAGGCACAGAGAGGGCAGGTTAGTAGCTGGCCAGAGGCCACAGCCAATAAGAGGCAGAGTTAAAACTGTGAAGCAGGAGCCTGGCTCCAAAGTTTGAGCTCTTAATCAATATATTTATCTGGAAGGAAGGAAGGAAGGAAGGAAGGAAGGAAGGAAGGAAGCGAAGGAGGGAGGGAGGGGGAAAATTAGAAGTTAAAGAGAGGGGCCAGGGCAATGAACCTGAGACCACTCATTTTTTCCTAAGCTCAAAAGCATGAGACAAAAATTAGGGAAAGCACACCTTGGGAGCACCTTCTTAGCCACCCCCCTGGGAAGGCCAGGCCACTTTTCAGATCCCTGTCACCCATACAGGTCCTCCGCCAGTGCTCAGGTCTCAGCCGAGCCCCCGTGGCCCCAGACAGCCCACCCGTCTCAGAACCCCCTTTGTTCCCACAGGCCCCTCCAGCAGAGCCCACGCCACCCGCAGCCTCAGGCCAGCTCCCCTTTATCGTGAGCCACTGGGAGCCACAGCCCGAATCAGCCTGCGACCTCGTTTCCATCCAGATCTGACCCTCTCCGGGGCATATTTACCCAGCTTCCGGGAGCCTGTGAAGGGCAAGGGAATACCAAAGTCAAAGCTACTTGGATAAAAGACCTCACGCCACATACCAAGTGTTATTATTACAGAAAATTAACTAGCAACAAAGAACTCCACACTAAAATTTACATTGATCTGGCATTTTTCCCCCGCTATCTCCCATAAAAATGCTTTAAATGCAGGCTGATTTAATGGAAACAATAAAAAATAGTGCTGAATGGTTTATATTTGCTGCAGAATTACTACAAGGTATATTTTAAGAAAAACTTCAAAGTTATATGTGGTTTTTTTTTTCCTTTAAGGTAAGATTAGGGAGAGAAGTGCAATTGCCTTTTTTTTCTGTATTGATCTGGACAAGCTCCCACAGGCTCAGTTTCTTGTTTCTAACAAATCTTCACACCTTCACATTCACGTCCAGACGCTTGTCAGCTGTGTAGCTCGAGCCTTCACAGGGTTACACTTGGTAATAATGGTAATCATGTGACTGAGCTCTATGTGAAAGGGAAGTACATGGCTGGTTGTCTAATTTGTGTCGTTCCCTTCATCCTCGACTTAATCCATGATTTTGGCCATCCCAGCAAGGGGGTTCGTCACCACCTGAATGACTTAGTCATGGCGACTACTACAGAGCATGACCATGGCTATGTCTTTAGTTTCAGGTCCCCAACTATGTTCACCAGGGCCAGAAGTTGAAACAAAACCTCAAGGAGATGAGGTTTCTAGCCTCAAGAAGCTTCAAAAGGCAGTTTAAGGTCATATCCATGAAGACTATGGAGCCACACTAACCTGGGTTTAAAACTCAGCTAGAAACAGAGCACACAGTAGGCCTTCATGACGTGCTAGCTGTAGTTGATCACGTTACTAGTACTGTTACTGTTGGTATTGCTGCTGCTGTTAATGTTCACACTGACTTGGTTCAGAGCTGACCTGACTTTAGAGAGCAGTCGTGCATCAGGTGGGACCTCCCCTATTTGAGTACTCAGGTTGCCTCGTTGTCTCAATTACTATGATTCCCTGATTCCTTTGTTGGGTTCTAGGTACATGAATAAGAGCTAATTTGATGGTTGTTTCCTATGGTTCTGCTTCTTTAAAACAGGTGAGGGGCTTGTGGATGAATGGGGGGAGCCAAGAGCTATGTGATAAACCAACTCCCAAGCTTCCCTCAACCCCCAAAGTTCCCCAGTCCTTAGGTTCCTCCTAACAGGGAAGTCACCTGAATGGATGAGAGCTAATTATAATGAGTTTACGTGAACTTTTATATTAACTCAGCTTCACTACAATATAAATTTTGGCCAATAATGTCAACATCTTATCTGATTTAACAGAAATCTGTTTATACATTTGCTCTCTCATTCAACATATATTTTTTGAGCATCTGTGATGTTTTAGGCACTAGAGACATAATGATGGATGGTCCACTAATCCTGGCTTTAAAGAGGTTGGGAGTGGGTAGGTAAGACACAGGGAACTTCTTCCCATAGAGGCCAGTGGACAACACTGACTGATGCCCGACTGGACTGCCTGTTCTCTGAACACTCAGTCTGTATGGCCTCTGCTTTTGTGTCCATGCTATTCTGTCTTTCCGCTGTGCCCATTTCCCAGTTCCTGCTCACTCTCCTCATCAGCCAGTTGGAGACACCATTTTGCCCTCTTGTATAGAGTATCTAAGCCACTTACTTAGCTCTTTGATACTTTTACTCTCTCTCACTAGTCTGTAAGTTCCTGGAATGCAAAGCTAAATCCTAAAACTTTAGAGTCCTCATTGCATTTAATAATTTATCTAGTGTATAATGATGCACCAATAACTACCTGAGAAATGGAATTCAGGAAGTTTAACCAAGATCTATACACAAGGCATCTTTTCCCGTGCTACAGAAAGATGCAAAGGTACATAAGAGGTTTTTACTGTGAGATGGGGTACTTTGGAGGTTCTGGTCAGAAGATTGATCTGCTATTATAGTCCAATCCTAATATGTTTTGTTGTAAGGGTATTTCAGGATCCTTTCTTGGGGTTGTGTTTAATATATAAAGATTCACTTAACTAAGAATTTTTTAATTTAAACAAATAAAGTGGCTGCTGGTCATAAATTACAAATGTCTTTCTCACTTTCTTTTATCTACATTCCTTTCCCCCTTGAATCTCATAAATGAGTTGAGATGCCGATAGTATCAGGGACCCGTGCCATTCCATGAAGAAGCCTGTGGTCTTCTGTAAGAATAGCTCCCCCTATTGAGCCCCTGGTGAAGATGCTCCTTTGCATACATCCTTCTCAGAAATCCTCACAACAATACAGCAAGCTAGGTCTTATGACTTCCATCTTAAAAATAAGGAAACCAGAAGTCAGAGAAGTTCCATCACTTGCACAAGGTCACTTAGCTAGTAAACAGTGCAGCTGAGAACTGGATCTAAGCCTTGGGGAGTGACAATGGCTAAAACCATCTTGGAACAGCATTCCACTGAAGACCACGTGGGGTTCCACCTGTGAGCTGGCCCTACAACAACATTGTGCCTATTGGAATGTCACACAGCCACAAAATAATGCACTTTCTTCTATCTTGTCAACTGCCATCTATGGCCCTCACGCGCTGTCAAAATTGTCCCTTTATTCCAGGCTTAAAATAACTCAGTGCTTTTGTCCTCTGGAGAGAACTGCCAACCCTTCAGTCTCATCATCAGACATGCCAGACGATTTCCTTTGAGCATGCACAGACTAACCTAGTATGGAATGGAGGGAGCCTTAGAGGTTCTTTTTGTTTCCATTCCAGAGCTCCTTGTGATTTTTTGTTTTGTGCAAGCATTTGCTGATATTGTATTTTACTGTCTGGCTGATCTATGTGTCCTCAAAACCCAGACTGGTGATCCCTCTGGCAATGCTAAGCGGACTTAACCATTTTCTATCTCTGGTTCTAGGGATATGAAAAGCAACTGAATGCATAAGACTGATCCATAGTTTGCGTTGTCCCTTGTACTGGCAGTCAGGGGGCAGTGACAGACGTGATTTTAATTTAGTTCTGTAGGTAACCAAATGTGTGACCTTGGACAAGTCTCTCCATTCTTCCAAGGGGGTGAAAGTTAGTTTCCGCAGAAATAAACCTGTGATTTGTTTTGACTAATAACCCTTCCACCTTCTGTAGAATCTCATTTGTCCGTTGCAACTTTCAGGGCTTTCATAACAGTTTTTGTCACTAGGATTCCTGCAATCTGTGAGTAAAGTTACAGGCATCGAATCAACAGGGACCCTGGAGAACTTCTAAGTCGATGCCCACGTTTTTGCTAATGAAGAAACTAATATCCAGGAGGTGCAGGGACTTACTGTAGCCCATGAAAATCCAGGACCATAGTCCATGACACACTCTCAATTGAGTGGCCTTCGTACAGCCCCCCAGGTCAGAAATGACCCTTGATATTCACAAACCAACCCTCCTACCTTTTTAATGGGCTCTAATTTATTCATCATGATGAAGCCACTCAGCAAAAATGTGTGGTTAGTTTTCTTCCTCAGCAAATTCACACAAAGTTGAAGACACTTTGTCTGGCTAAGAATACAATTGATCAGAAAACATACAAAATTTCAGGCATTCAGAGTAAAATGCCTTGTTCAAAGTCATCAAATGAAGGACAGAGCCAGAACTGGAAGCGGAAAGCTTCAGAAAGACACTGGACGATAATGGATGGTTACAGGTTGTCCATACGGTTTTTCTGGCTTCCCAAAGTCCAGATGGACTCCTCACACTGTCAAATTGATTGATTGAAGCATCATTGCTAAGATGTTCTCAAATCCCCAGCACATGGATGTGGCTGCACATTTGTTTCTAGGAGACTCTCGGTCAGAACATAACTGTCCCCGTTACAAGCGCAAGTAGAGTTGCCACCAGCTAAAGAGGAAACGAGACCCTGATGAGCAAATTTCATGACCACTGGGATGCAAGTGAAGAAAATGGAGGCAGACAGAAGAGAGAGCTTGGATTTCTTTTTCATGGGGTTCTTGGCTCTCTCTTAAACAAATCTGACCCTAGGTATAAGCTTGCCCTTTTCTGGTCCCAACTTCCCTGGTTATAAACTACATGTGTGGCAACTGCTCTGAAAGTTATTAAAGTTGCAGCAGTAAACTATGGGAGGCCAGAGAATTTTGGACAAAAGTTATTGCATCAGTAACTCAGAAACTAATTCCTAAAACTCTTGACACATTTATCCAGAGGGCTAGTGCCAATACAGAAGTGGAAATCGTTGTCAAGGGCCACTGTGTCCCTGGAATTAAAATCCATCATTTCTTGGAGCAGAGAGCTAAGATTTTGGCAGAATATGAATAGTCATGCCTTTCGCCGTCATCTTTCCTCAAAAATAAGGTCCTTTATTTTTGAGAAGAATAAGAAAGATGCTAATTTCTTTGTTTGTTTTCATAAGAAACCCTTGTTTACATTTTCTTTTCAAATACCTCTCTCTTTGACAGTCCCACATTTAAACCAAAAAGCCTCCTTGTCCTAATTTAATTGCACTGGTTATATTTTGGACAGAAAAATCTGCTGGGTACAGTAACAGAGAACAAACTTTACAACAGCAATAATCCCTTCTACAGCATCTATTGTGGGGAAACTTAATACATTTTTATTAAATGGCTGAGGCATTGGGTCCAGTGGTCTGAATTAACTACAGAAGAGTATAGAATAGAAACAAAACCACCCTCTTCACTCAACAGACTCCCAGAGCATGGTCAGCTTAAAACTGCCATCCGGGAGCAGCCGCCTGAGAAACCACTGCTTGCCTGAGGCAGCGCCTCTATCACCAGGGGTTAGCAAAAATGGCGAGACTTAGTGGGTTCCAAGGTTGCAGCCAGACAGAGAAGGGGGCCTCTGACTCACTGTTGGAGGACTGACAATGTACCTGAGAGAGTTAATGTCCGCACGCTTTGACTCAGCCCCTTAAGGACTGGTCCAGAGGCCATATCTTCAGATAAGTGCACAGGGTCAGCTTCAGCATGACTGTAACGAGGAAAACTCAGGAGCCGTGCACAAGTCATTAAGAACGCAGTCGGTGAACTGATCCTGTCATTTACATTGATTGTCTCATCACAATAAAACATATTGAGACACACCACTGAGAGGCCAAGTGCAGTCACAGAGAGCACATGTAGTGTGGTCTCATTTCTGTAAAATTATAGCTGAAAGGCTGCTCACTGAGGTGTTGACAGTGGCTATCTCTGGATAAGGAAATTCTAGGTGACTTTTCTTTATCAACCTTCCTGAATTGTTGGACTTTTCACATTTTTTATAATAAGCATCACTTTATACTTTTGGGGAAGGATGCTTTAAATGTTTTAAAGACAGAAAGCTAGTCTTTTCCTAACTTCCTTAGCACTTGCACAGCCATACCTCAGTCCAGCCTAGCAGTAGGACAACATGAAGCACCGCGGCGAGTTCGTGCATGTTCAGTACCCCCGCGTTGTCTCAGGGTGGATGTTCCAAGTGGAGGCCCGAAATTGCGTGTAGCACTGGACTTTACATATGCTCTGGTTTTTTTCTCTGTGTACATGCATGCTAAAGTTTCACTCATAAATCAGGCACAGTACGAGATTAACAAAATAACATGGAAAATTATAATAACATACTGTGATAAAAAGTATGTGAATGGCTTTGGGGCATTTTGAAGTAAAATAGGGGTCATTTGCACACAGCACTGCGATGCTGCGACGGTCGGTCTGATGACCTGGACGGCCGCTAAGTGGCGCACTTCAGGGTGGTGCGCACAGCGAGGCCACGCCTCGCAAAGGGGTGATTCGCGACCCGGACAGACAGAACGGGATAGTGCGAGATTTCATCAAGCTGCTCAGACCGGCGCACAGTGTAAAGCTTATGAATACTTTATTTCTGGAATTTTCTATTTCATGTGGGTGACAAACTGCAGAAAGCAAAACCATGGGTAAGGGGAGACTACTGCATACCTATATAAAAACTTATCAATTTATACACCTAAAGGCATCAAATCGTGCAGTTTTAGTACATGAAATCTATTGTACGTCAATTACACCTCAGTAAAATTCTTTTCTTCAAATAGAAGAAAATTTGAAGTAGTCTATATAGTTTCCATTCTCCACGCACAATTCTCAAAATAACTATATATCTCTTAAAAATCTTGGCTCAGTGTTGGAAAGCAAATGTGATGTTCCAATCAGTACGAGAAGGCTATTCCAGAGGTTAAGAGACTGAGTGAGGCATAAAAATGTTCATTCAGCTTGTTCTCTGCCCTCCCACGGTGTCAGTGTCCCTGGCTAGAGGTGGATGCAAAGCTCACCATTTGACCTGCTTTTGTCTTTTTCTGTTTGCACCTTTTTGCCAAGTCCACGTCAATCTTAGGTACCTCTTACCCCGAAATGCATGCTTCGGTGCACTTTAATTTTCCTGCAGTAAATAAATAGCCCTTGCAAGCTTCCCTGAAGTAACTATATAGCAAACCTGAGGATTCTGAGACTTTGGGTTCAGATAACATTCTGAAAACCAAGCAATCTTTCCAGACATAATTATAAATAGACAGGTAAATGTTTTAAAGACTATTCCTTCACTCTGCTGCCAGCTTTTCTCAAGTATGCAGACTCTTTTCCTGTAAGACTGGCTGCTGAAATAGCCTACTGGTCTGAATTGCCTAAAGAGAATATGACAAAAAAAAAAGCAACCCACCAAAGAGGCCTCTGTGGGTTTGAAAACTGGGTCTCTGAGTTAGCTGGGCAAGAAGGAAGCAAATATATACGGGCTGCTCCCAAAGCCTCTGTCCTCTGAGCCATTCAGGGTTCCCTCTCTTGCCAGCAAGTGCCCGCAAAGAGTGTGGGCCCTGAAGTCCCAGCAGGAACAGGACCTCTCTGAAGGCTAGGCCTGCTTCTCACCACTGTGTTCTGTGGTTCCCCCTCTGCTTTTCAACACGACCAGCTGGACAGTGCTGCAGGGAAGAATTGGGCGTCCAGAGAACCCGTTCCGAGTGGCCCTGGAGTACATCTCAAGTGGAAACCGGAGCCTGTCTGCAGTGGACTTCTTCGCCCTGAAGAACTGCAGTGAAGGTATGTGAGTCTGGCTTTCCCCTGCCCCCCCCACCCCCTGCAAAGACTGTGGCCTGAGGTGTGTCGATGGCCTGCCGCCGCGCTCAGCTGGGAACGTGCGCGCTTCCGTAGGAAAGTCCACAGTGCAGAGGGGCTCCTCCTGAATGTCATCAAGGGCCTCATAGCCCAGATGATCGGTTTGTAAAGATTCACTATAACATTATATCTGCTTCACTTAAAACGTAGAACGTAGTCTTTAGTAGATAACATATTAGCTTAAATTTTCTGGCTGCCAAGTGATTTTACCATTGTTTCTTCAATTTTTATTGCGGAAAATTTAAAATGTGTACAAAAAAATAGAATCATACAATAGAATAGAATAATGAACCCTAATGTACCCTCAACCCAGTCTCAGTAACTATCAACATTCTGCCGTTTTTGTCTCGCCCATGTCTCCACCCACTCACAATGAAGTATTTTAAATGATTTGGTTAAGCTGTTGTCAAAGAACATGAGAAATAGTTGAATGTGAAGTTTTTCACTTACTTAGTAAAAACCGTTAGAGCGCGGTCCGTTGTGTCATTGAATTCCCTTCGCATAAGCCCCACACTGTGAGTTCATTTCGAGAAGGTATCTCTCTCCTGAGCATAATTTATCGTGTTTTTTTTTCTTTTCGCCTTTGTTGCCAGAGAACTCACTCAGTCACAGTGATCATATCTGTGTAGTTTTTTGATAAGTGTATTTCCCCCTTCCTCTGCAGAATTTTTGATCTTCTATTCCTATTTTTCAAGATCATATTTTATGTGATTCTTTTTCCCTCAATTCTGATTGGTGAGCAGGAGGAAATAGATCATGAGTAGATATAAGGTAGGGAAAAAGTAGGTTTACAGTTGTTTGTGTGGAAAATAATACAATAACCAATAAACAGAAATACAAGAATAAACTGTTTCACATACTCACAACTGTACACCTACTTTTGCCCACTATGTGTATGAGGTTGGTCTTCCCTTGACCCTACAGAAGTCCTAGGATGGCGATCACAGACGTCCTTCGCTGTTCCCCGCGTGTAAAGGGTACAGGAGACAGTATAGGAAAGTCTTCAGGAAGAAGTTGATGTCATTACTGCTCCTCTCCTGCTGCACCTGCTCTGCCCAGAGGTTCACTGGGGAGGGAGCTATCACCTATGCCAAGCAGTCTGCAGTCTTAGAGTCCCAAGGATGATGTGTGGACAGGAAGGAAGCCTGTGGCACCTGCAGAGCTAACCTCTCGAGTTAGACCACTCAGGCATGACCAAAGGCCTGTAGCACACAGCCATCTGCTGCATGTACAGGCCCGGTTCTCAATCTTGTGCCTCCTGGAGCTTGGGTATGAAAGAGACTCCTTGAGGTAGAGAGCCACACTGACCCAGCACCTTATGCTGCTGTGTCTCTTCATTCATGGCTTGTTTTGTAAGAACTTTTACAAGTATGTGCATATGTGTGTGTGTGTGTGTGTGTGTGTGTGTGTGTTTCCCTTTAATCAAAACTGGTTTCTGTGTGGAAGAAAGAAAAATCACCATAATGTGATAGATTGAACTTCAGTTCTAGTTGAAGAGGTGGTTAACCTGTGACGTGAGGCAGTGTACAAGAAACATGTGGTTTGGGAATAAGCCAGGAGCTTGTACAAATGTTTCCGCACTCACAAACTTAGGGATTTGTGAGTGCCTCTGGACACCATCAATCCTTGCAGATGTCAAGGGCCTGTGTACCGTCCAAAAGAGGCCATGTGTTGAAATGGAGCCAGTTAACAGGAATGTGACAGGGAGAGGGTATCAGTTCCCACAACTGGCCTAATCTCATTTGAACAACATCAGGAGAAGAGACTAACAGCCTACAAATCTCCAAATATCAGGCTCATCACAATTACTCCTGCAAGAATTATTTGTACTGTTGATCAAGGATCTCAACCCGTTGCACAGATTTTTTTCTTCCTTAGCCCTACGACTCCCTTTACCTGCAAAATTCCTATTCTGTGGCTTTTGTTGCATTTGCAGTGAGTCTGTGGTAGAGTTTAAAAGACCTGTTTATTGTCTGCTTCTCCACTCTTGAGACCAAGAGAGTTGACCTCTCTTTCTCTAATGATCCAGAAAGTGTTTCTTCTGGCAAGACACTCTCTTAGTGGAGGGAGGAAAGAAGTCTGCCTCTGATTCTCTGGGGAAGGTGGATTGGCCAAGAGACCTAGGAAGATTCTAATGGTCTAGCTATCTTCCTTCAGAGGCTCCAGGTCCAAGAACACCTGGGGTCCATGGGGAAGCAGATGTTCTCTGAACTCCTTCTCTGGCTTGAACTCTCGTGGCCACCGGGGGTGTGAAGGGGTCAGTGTGGGTGAGTAAGGCAAAGAGCGGAGAAGAACAAAGTGACCCCAGTGTTTCCTGAGCATTTCTAACTTTTCCTCCCATAGCAGAACAAATTCAGGTGCATATCAGTTGGTGTGAACAACAACAAAAAATAAGAAGAAGCATCCTAAAACCATGCTCATGGATTTAAAGAGGAGTTATTTGGGAGGCATACACAAAGCCTAGTTGATGTAGGCAAGTGTCCTGATGTAGGCATATGTTCTGAGGTCATTGCTTTGTTAGGTCATAACGGGGAAGACAGAAGTTGTGTCTCCAAGGGGGGTGAACAGGGCTGGTGAAGTGCTAACCAGGATTGCAGACAGGGTTACAGGGTGGCTGGTCTATTTTCTGATCGTCATTTGGTCCCCTCATATGAGGCGCAGATGGTGCATGGAGGGAAATGCCTCTGTAGACTCAACTGCTCTTCCTTGGCTCACGTGAAGAGAGGTGCCACTTTAGTTAATCCCGAGAAGCTCTTACTTGAGACATTGAGACAATTCTCCCTGCGTAAGAGATGGTGTCTGTCTGTAGGTATCATCAGAGCGGAGGCCATGCCTCTTTCCTCTCTGAATCCTGACACCTATCACAGTGTATAACAGTTAATAGGTGCTCAGTTAATAAGCAATAACAGCTAACATCAGGGGAGTACTTACCATGTGCAAAGGCAGAGATAGGTGTGTTATCTCGTATGAGCTTTACAGTAATACTCTGTACTCAGCAGGGAGGCTGTCATAATCCCCACATTACCTATGAGGGCTATTCCACTAACTTTTATAGCTCAGAAAAGAGGAGGAATCCAAGGTGTGAGATACAGGCCTGGCACCATGAACACCTTGAAACACACATCTCAAATGAGTTAGAGATGTACAGATATCTTAACCTTCCTGGGCCTAAAATGATGGCATTTAAACTAGATCAAAGTCTTCAAATATTTTTTAGAGGCTAGATCCTTATTCAAAACCTTACCTAGAAGTCCATCATATAAAGTTACACAAGCAGAGCTGCCCTGGGGGAGGGAGGGCAGGGAGCTTAGATTCACCTACTCCACAGCCCTGGACACCCCCTTACACACAAGGCATTTTATGAAGTACAGTTTGAGAACCCCCAGACAGTCTGGTTTGCAACCCCCTATTAACTCCAGCTTTTTGATCTCACAATTCCATACTTAGAATGTGAAAGCCAAAAACAGTTATGTTTTAGCCATACCGCCTTTAAATGATTAAGACTGGGCACAAGGCTATTATTCGTTGAATGCAGGCCATTTTTACAAGGCAGGTTTTTGTCCCAGTAGGTCCTGGCTTTGAGATGCTGGGTGTGGAGCTAATATGAATGTTTCCAGTGAAAAATGTGCAGCATCTCCCAGTCCCGTCCCCTCTCTCACCTGCCCCACCAAAGACAGTGATGGGCAGTGGAGGATGTCTTCCTTGTGCCAGGAGGGGACAAGAGGACATGAGTGGAGCTAAACAAACAGATTCTGATGTTGGCCAGCCATGTGGACCCAATCAGCCTCTGGAGTAGGCTCCAAAATCCAGCTGGGTAAAATCCGGGATAACCTCATTGGCTCCGGGCAGCCTGGCCCAAGCTGGGCGTTTCTGTTTCAACAGCAAACAAGGCACCACAGAATTCTCAGTCTATGCTTGTAAAAGTCTGTTACTGTGGTTGTCTGTCTTGGGGCTGCAAGCAAAAAAGTCTATATGTAGCAGACACATCCATCCATCCACCCACCCATTCATCCATCCATCCATCCATTCACTCACTCACTTACTCAACAGACATTTACTGAGCAAATACTAAGCTGGTCACATCCTGACACTGATATAAAGGTATTGCTTTAAGTGTGTGGGGCGGCTTTAAGATCTCCATTCTACTTTGCACAGAAACTATTCCCCAAAGGGCATCCCTGACTGACATGTAATTTGCACCAGAGATCTTGAATAGTTTCTCCATTTGCAGAGATGTCTTCCTCCAAACTAGTGCCAATGTGACTTTCTCAAAAAAACACAGAGTGAGCACTGAACTAGCAATCAGGGGCTTCAAGCCCCCTTTCCGCCTCTTATTTGCCATAGATAGCCAACTCTGGATCAGGAGTGGCATTAAAGGCCTCCCCCAGGATGGCACATTGACTCTTCATTTCATTTAAAATAGGACTAACAATATGTCAGTGGTTTCTCAAAATTGACCTTAATCATGAAAGCTATGGCGGTACGTTGTAGATTATGCCCTGAGCTACCTAACCTCTCTGGGCCTTGTCCGGCCAAACCCTTAAAAGCAGAGCCGCTCCCTCCATGCTGCTGTGTTTCTCATGGAGAGAATACTACTCACAAAAATAAATCAGCTCTCGATTCCTCCTGCAAACCTTTGTGATGTTAAAGCCCAGGGGGTGATGCAGGCCGCAGCATTGCCAGGCTGAGACTGGTACCGAGGTGGCTCCATCTGGCTCCGTCACTTCAAGCGACTGACTCAGCTATGCGGTGGTGGGGCGTGTTGCTTGGAAGTAAAAGCCAAGGAGGAACAGCAGCCATAGCTTAGTTATTTCTCAGTTATTAGCTCAGTTCTCACTCTGTCCTCCGGGTGGACGGTGAACCCCGTTTTCCAAACACTCTCTCCTTTTTAACTCCCTCTTTCTAAAACCTCCTGCTCATAATTTAGCTGTGGACTGCACTGCACTGTTTAGAAGATAAGCACTAAAATGAGGATTTCATCTACTCACTGAGATTTCTCACACTTTCCCAACAAGCACGTCCCCCACCCCCACCAAGCCTTTGTTCCAGCTAGGGCCCGTGAAGAATGCTCTCCCTCTCTGCCTTTCGTTCTGTCTTTTGAAATCCTGCACCTCTTTCCCAGCTCAGCTCAAATACTGTCTTCTCTAAGAAGCCTCAGCTCAGGGTTGTTTCCATATATTTCTATTTTGGGACAGTTGACTTCTTTCCAGAGTTATTTAGGTATCTCGCTCAGTAGATGACAAGTTCCTAGAATCAAAAGACCGCCTCTTCTTAATCTCCATATTCAAATTATTAAAAACGAACAGTGCTTTTCTCATGGTAAGCACTGAGTAAGGGTATTCTTGTTACAATGTAAGAGAGACATTACTGGCTTTGGCATGAGACAGAATGAGGGTGGAATCCCAGCTCCATCACTTACCACGCTTTTGAGCTTAGAAGAGTTTTGTTTTTTTTTTAAGTCTATGAGTTTTGATTTTCTCATTAGTAGATGCAGCTAATATGTAATTATAGGTTTGTTGGGAAATTAAAACTGATAGTGTGTGGAGCCCCTAGCAGAGTGCTTGGCACGGTGAATGCCATCATCTTCTCTCTCCTGGGTCCCCTGACTGAGCAGGATGTCCTCATTCTGGAACCAGGCCTGAACAATTCTGCACAGCCACCCCAGGGTGTGCTTGCAGGTTTGCACCCACATTTCACATTCTGCATGGGCCTTGAGTGAACCGATGGGCCCAGGGGACGGTTACCGCATTCCCAGTGGAGACTGACAGCCCAGATCTACGTTCTGATTCTGAAGGCAGCTGCCTCTCTTCCCCACTCCCTACAAGAAAGAAAGTCTCTAAGAAAGTCATTTTTATCTCTAAGAAAGTCATTTTTCCCTTTGTGACAAGGTGCACAAAATTCACTGTGCCATGAAAAGGAGTGGGACCGTTTAGTCCTGTAGGGGTGGTGGGAGGCCAGGGAAGAGCCTGGAGGTCCTTTGACCTGCTTCTCACACGGCCTTCCTCAGGCAGACTGAGCTCAGGGTTTAAAACTTCTGGGCCCATAGCTGGTGGAAGAAGGAAAGGGTTTTGCCAGTTCCTCCTTTCCCTACTGATATATACCTGCCATTGGCAGAGATTTTCTAACTTTAGAATGGCTTCTTCATAATCACTAATAAAGCCAATTAAAAATGCCCACCAAGCGCTGAGGAACAATAATGATTGCTTGGGCACCTATTTTAAATATTCAACTGTTGGAAAGCACCCAGAAATAGGAGCAGACACAAAGGTTTTGAAATATAAATAAATAAGGATCTAGTGTGCTGAGGTCATTGTACTCCCAGAAGGAAATTACTTTTAAATTACAACTACATAAAAGAAATAATTGAAAAGATTAATCACACTCAAATAATTGGTCTATTTAATAAGTAATTTGGAGCAATATTCAGTCATTGACATCAATGTCTAGTGGTAAAATAGTAATGAATTTCATTCTTTAATGTATTTATTTTATTAATGGCACTAAATGGTGTTGTTACTGCATATAAATATTTCATAACTTTTAATTCATTAAATGTTCAAAGAATTTCCAAAAGCATTTATTAGTTTTAAGTAACTCTGAGTATTCAGTATGTGATTGACACTCTGCCTGGGTGATTAAAAAAATTATTGTTTTGGGTAATGGGAGTCTCTTTGAATGTGTAGGATTAAACCCCAGTTATTAGTGAGACCGTCGCTCCAGCTGGTGGTGGATGAGGGGCTTGGTGAGGCTGCGTTCCCTTTCTAGGTCTCCAGGGCCCCTCTTACAGCCACTCTGTGGCTATGAGAACACGGTGGACCGAGATAAATTAATTCCAGAGGTGATAAGAGAAATACCAGTTTAGACATTGGTTTCAACCTACTACGTCTCCTGCACCCTCTCCATCTTCCTGAAACAGCTAATAGCAGAATTCATACATTCCAACCTCGCCTCCTGTCCCTGCATCTTTCATTCTTTGCTAGAGGCCTCAGTGAGCAAATGGGCAAAAAGATGCAACAGAAAGAAAAGCAAGGGACACTGTGTCATGGACAGTGGAAGGGAGAACAGGATTTGGATTAGGAAAACATGGATTTGAATCCTAACTGAGTTGTGTGGGTGCTGCATATTCCTTACACCCAGCACAACTAGGTCATTCGTGTATGAAATGAAGACAATGGCCCCTGCCTGTGTGAGGATTAAATGTGACAGTGTGACAAAGTGCCTGCAGCCTAGTGGGAAATCAGACAGGGTCAGCTCTGCCCCTCCCTAGGTCAAAGAGCATATCGTGGCTGTACTCACCCAGTGGCCTTGGTTCACCCAGTGGCCTTGGCAGCTCTTAATTGAACATGGTGCAAACAATTGTGAGTCATCAAGAAACACTGGGTTAACCATGAATTGTTCAACTTGGGGCTTTGGTGAAGTTTAAAGATGTTCCCTAGAGGAAGGATGAGATGACTGCTCTCAGTGCTCTACCTGAGATCAGGCTGCCTCCAAAGCCTCGTCCACACTGGAACTGGCTAAAGGGATTTGGCTGTGGGCAAACTGGAAGGGGCCAGGATCCAATAAGTGGGTCAGGATAAAGCGGGGCCAGTAATTCTCAGACTTGGACACTCATACTGGTGTTCTGGGAATATGCAAACCCACGGAATCAACAGAGCTTCAGTTTCACCAAAAGATGAAGTGGGGGGACATTTTTATATGAAAACTAGCATGGCTATATCTTGCACTCCAATGCACACTACACACAAATTTTAAGATAAAGCATGGGCTTCAAAGACATTTCCTGTTCACAGTGATCCCCAGATCCTGGGGGATGACTTCATCCTTATCTGCCATTTGGGGCACATCAAGGGGATGTTGGTGAAGCACCCCTCCATGGAGACAGAGGGACATGGGAGAAAGAAGGAGGTATAGCCAGGCTCAGGATCACCTGCTGGAATACTGGAGCAAGAGGGCAGGTATCCTCTTGTTGCAAGCCATAGGCGTGTGGATGGTAGGCAGAATTCCAAGCCAACACCAGAGACCAGCAGTGGAGCCCTAACCCACCAAATCAGGCAGAGAAGGGCTCAATTCCTAAAATTGAGGCACAAGGTCAGGGCTAGACTAACCAAATATATTGTATTTAAAAGTCCCCTATGCATTGGCTTAAAGCTTCTTAAATTTTCCCAAGGACAGAATTGATCGCAGAGTTGGTTTTGTTTTATGTTGTTTTGTTTGGAGCGGGACACAGGGATGAGTACTAAACTTATCTGAAGAACTGGGAGCCATTGGAGGTCCTCTCTGCCCAGACCCTGGACACAGCTCCTCCCACCTGGAGCTGTGGGGACCAGACTTCCAAATCCTCCAGAGTAGAAGGCCATGAGCAGGGGCTGAGGGAGCTCTCCGCTTGCTGGTGGGCAAAGACTGGGAGGTCGAGAGCATGCACTGTTGGGATACGATGCTTTTTCTCTTTTTACTAATGGTTCCTTTGAAGTTTCTGGCCATTATCTGTCTTCATCATGCTGCAAACACGGTTTCTGTAGCACTTACATTTGCCTTTCTGCTGAGGATTTTGGAGGAAACACTGGGAGGCAGTTGCTGGCAGCTGCCCAGCAGGCCCTGCAATGCACAGCTCGTGCACCGCGGGGCCAGTGGTCTCTGCGATCCCTCCTTTCCTCACGCCAGCATTCTGGGATTCTCCGAGCAGCATTTGGGTAGATGTACAGCCTTTTGGATTTTGCTGCTTCTGCTCTTTCGTTTAACTCCTAGCCAGCATTTTGTGTCTATAAACTGCTTAACAAACATTGAGTAATTATCCTTCATTAATCATTCATGCAACTGGTAGACTAGGGTCTTATCATTTCCTTCCATAACAGGGGTGTAATATCCTATCCAGATCCCAAGTCACACGGGGCAAGGGGAGGGGGTTGCGGTAGGCCAAAATGGCAGCGCTGGGATCCTCCCAAGCACACTGGGGGAGTGGGGCCGGAAGGTGGGCATGGGCTCTGTGAGGCTGCAACCTCACTAGGCTGCCTTTTTGCTCTAATGAACAGGAAGGACAAGCCACATCGCTGGCCAATGGCAGCTGAAAGGCAATAAGCTTTAATTAGAGGCTTCTTCCTGGAAATTCACATGGACATAATAAGTCTGTTGTCTTAACAGGCCCACAGAGGTTGAATGCCTCTACTTTCTTTTGCTTTTCTAAGCTGATCCTTTCAATCATCTGTGAAATATAAATATAATGAAGACATTGGCTTTGATTAGCTCCCCAATGCTACAGGGACAGGCAGTCTGGGTCAGGAGGCAGCCTGTCTGTAGGTTTATGGTTCAGAAACACACGGCAGCACTGGTGAACGAGCTGTCACAGCTGGGAACAGCAGTAGAACAACCTTTAGAGAGGGTCACTCTGATCTGGGGAGGCCCGGGAATGGGGAAAGCTCCCTACACTCCACTCTCCCGAGATCAAGGAGAGCCTGTGAGTAACCTAAAGCCTCTGTCCTGTGTGTGTGGGCTTGTGAGTACATAAAGTTGGAGGCGAGAAATTCCTGGGATTACATTATGTGCGTTAGAACAGAAAGCAGAAAATTATAAGGAGAGATGGTCTCTATTTCCCTTCTTATCTTACCATCTCTGTCTTTCTTGTTAGTACACAGACACAAACTCGTACTTGCTGGCGTTCACACACTCTCTCCCTAATATGTGTGTGTATATTAATGCTAGAGGGCTGTCCTGCCCACCCACTGCCATTTCTGCCCCTGTCCTCTGACATGACCCTTTTGCCCATTTCTCTCTCCACCCCTAGCCTGTGGCTGTTTATAACGCCAAAGCACTTACTCAATTCACAGACTTATATCACTTGTTTGCTCTGTGTGATAATGAATAAGTAAAGATATACTAACCATTTCCCTTCTCAAATGTTTGTTTTGACATCTCGTGAACACCCTCTCCCTACATCTCCACACCCTCAGCCTCTCTTTGGTCTGCTTCTCTCAGACTCTGGCTATTTTTATCTTTTGACTTCTCTATTAATTCATTCTCACTTTTCAACTTTCTTCCTCTCTTTGTATAAGATGGAGAACACTGGGTTGTTGAGTTGCTCATCTAATCACGGTGGCCATGCTTCAGTTACCAGAGAAGCCTGCTCTGCTCTCGCTCCAGGCTCTGCACCTGTGGACAGGGGCTGAAATGGGCAGACTGGCTACACAAGGGCCAGATCCGGGCTATGTATGTACAGCATCTTCTTCTCTTTTCTTCCTTACCCTAAGCATAGATTTCCTCCTCTCCTCCTTTTTCCCTTCACTGATTATTCCTCCTTTCCCTCCATGTGCCTGTCATTCTTTCAATAGATGTCACCCCCCCACACACACATATGTGCACAAACATGCATGCACACGCACACACTCACAAACACATGCAGACACATGAACAATGAGGGGTTTTGTGGGGCATTTGGACATGGTGATCCTAAAGAGGTCCCCAAGGGCAAGGCAACACAGAGCTCGCAGTTGGAAAGTGAGGTCTGACCTAAGGCTGAGGCTCTTCCCACTGTCCACCACGCGGCAAAGGCAAGGATCTAGGTAGATAAGATGGTCCAGCATTCTCCTGTGGGAGTACAAAGTTAAATTGGAGTGAGCTCCTGGGTAATGGGAGCTGAGGTCGCACTCAGGACATAGGAAAACCCTGGAAGCTAGGAAGAAGAGTCTTGGGAAGACTCATGTTCAGCAAAGCACAGAGGTTAAGCTTATAGCACACACTGGAGGTTTTCTGCCTTGTCTTTCCCAGTCTCCAGTAGAGTCACATTGAACCCTCCAACTTACCGTGGTTGTAGTTCAGGAGTTTTTCTGGGCTTTGGCCAGGGTTTTAAAAGATTTAAGTATTACTCCTAACACCAGATTGATGATGGCAGTAGTGATCCATAGGATTCTCTAAGGAAATGACACAGAAAAAGAGGGAAGATGGGAGGGAAGTAATGAGGGAGGGAGAAAAAGGCTATGTGCTCTAGCCACTCCCCCCACCATGTGCCAAACTTGAAGGTTCTGAGCTTGCACTGATGAAGGAAGGTGGAATCCCCCTACCTGGTAACTGTCCAGATGCATTTGCTGGGCTCCCCATTTCACCACCACCTAGTAACTGGACTCCACAGCAGGAACCCATGTTTCCAGAATCAAGGCTGGAAACTTTATTAAAGAACACACATTCTTTTTTTTTAATTCATATTTGCACTTCTATGTTGTTATGTTATCTGGTGCAATTTCATCAGGAGCTCCACTGACTTATGAGGTGCCACCATCTCTCATCATTGGTTTTTGCTTTTTCAAAGATGAAAAATAGCAAAGAAGCCACACAGTCACCAGTTGATGAAATATTTTGTCAAGTATAGAACTTCCCCTGCACACCCAGCCCCACCCTTGGTCTAGGGCATAGACAACCCCATTAATTGTGGTATGAGGAGCAGCCCAGCACTCTGTCTACAGAGCTCCAGCAAGTCATCATTGAACACAGGTGGATCATTCCAGTCTGCTTGACTTTTGCTTGTGCTATTTTAATCTCCTGCTAAGTTGCAAGACTTCCACCTCATCTCTGCATCCCTAACACTTGGCTCAAAGCCTAGTATTAGGCACACGATACAGATTCCATGAATTTTTGTAGAGTGTTGAATGAGTAAATGAACAAATAAATCGAGAACGGGTGATATGGAAAAGTGTCTATGAATGCAGAGTGGAAAATTGAGATCAGTAGCTAGAAAATATAAACAAGGCAAATACATCAATATTGCACATAATTTCAGATATCCACATAATCATTTAAGGGCATTCTACTTTGCCAATATAGGCAAGGACAAACACACCTGGTAGCATAAGCTTAATTCCCCAATTCTTCCCTGCCAAGAAAATGATAATAATACTTAAAAATAATAGTAGTAGCAAGTATGAGCCCTCCCGTCCACACCATCTAGAATCTCCTTCCCCAAGTCCCTGAACTCTGCCAGGACTCCCCAGAGTGGTGGTCGGAGACAAACACCCCCTCACAGGATTGCTGAAGCGAGAGAGTTCTGCCCTTGCACTGAAGATGTTACCAAAGAACCCAACAGCGGACGTGCTTGTGCTCACTGTATCCTGTCAACTTCTTGTCTGCTGGGGCTTCGGTTAACAATACAGTTCTCCACTTTTGAAAATCACCAGTTTCATATAACTCAGCATCTGGGAAGCACCTCAGGGATTTTTTTTCTGTCTCCCCCACTCCTCAGTTATGCAGATTAATAGATGGAGGCCCCAAAAAGTTAAGGTGCTGTAATTACCCCGTGGTCGGGTCATGACTTTCTGCCTCCCATTCAATTTTTTTCCGATGCCTCCCTGCTACTTCTCAGACTGGGAAAGACTAGAAGGTGACTTTAACATCTCTGTGTTCTGTTCCCCACTCCAGGGGCAGTTCACTCCAGGCCCTCCCCGTCTGGCACAGAGCCTGGCAGGCAGATGCTCAGTCCAGGGTCTTGTATTGAAATAAATGAAATACATGGCATCCTGATAAAGTTTCCCATGAGTGATAAGCATACTGGAAACTCAGCTTATATTTTCAAAGAGAGGCCCAGCCCACATTCAGCCCAGTGAAAGGGCAAGCTTCAGAAGAGAGCTGAAGTGGGGGAAGAAAACCCAGGCCAGTTGTGATATAAGAGAGCCAGCCCATTGGAAAGGATTGTAAATGTCGTAAAGAGGGTGTAAATTTTACAGTCTGTGTGCAAATGTGAAAAATTAAACTTAACATAGCTCTTAGAAGAACCCCACACATTGCCATTGACGGCAGACAGCTTAATTTAAAGTCAATTCTAAAAGTCCTCTATGACACAGGAGCTTTCTTCATCCCTTTGGATAGATATTCGGACAGTTCAGAATTCTTTTCTATCCTCCTTCCCATGCCTCTGTGGAGTGAGAGAAACAGGAAGGCAACTCTGCCACCTGGTAGTGAAGAGCTACCCACTGTGGCTGCCACAGAGAGATCTGCTCCCTGTTGGTTTCTGGTCATCAGGCCAACCCTTGAGTGTGACTAAAGGAGTCCTTGTTGGCAGGTCATTTAGTCCACAGGGGTCACTCCAGCTCCCTCCACAAGTCCTCCACACTCCATCTCGTCTACCTCTGGGCCCCTGTCGGGAAGACACTGAGACTCTTGACACCATCCCATGCTTCTCTGGTCTCTGGGGCTCTCTCTACCCACAAACTCTCAGCTCTCCCTCTGCTCTCCCGATCTGTTGAAGGGCCCAGAGCTAACCCAGGACACACATGTCTTTTTGCTTGCAAATCCCTCAACCTTTCTGGTCTTTCCCTCCTTCTCCCACTCCCTTAGGCCTTGTCCCAGGTAGGAAAACACAGACCTTGCTGCCCTAGGCTCCTCACTGGCTCTTCTCTAATCGTCTCCTCACCACTGTCCTGAGCCCCAGCTCTCCTTCATCCGTATCGCTAAGGAAGAGCTTAGCAAGGACCCCTGAGTGGGGCTTCAGGCTCTTCTTAGTGCAGACACATCAGGGCTTCCAGCTTTCCTAAGCTGTGATGGGAAGCCCATGGCAAGGCGACCTCCTTAGCTGTCCCTTCCCCAGCTCCACCCCTGCCCTCATCTCAGAGAAGTCCCCATGTTCCCTACGCTGTGTCACTTCCTTTCCCATCAGGGAATGGGGAAACATTCCTGAAAGCAAAGCCTGTCAGCCACGCCAGGTGTCATCGTTACCCAAGCTGGGCATTTATCTCGTGGTCTGCATGCACCAGGTGTCTGCCATGGAGGTCTGGTAACTATCTTAAACATATGTATCTGGATAGAAAGTCTCCCTGTAATTAATCTGTAATCTTGAAAAGACTCTCATTCAATAGAGGACATTAACTCAGTAATATCTAGATTTTCCCCATTTTAATTCTGTGTTTATAGCCCATAATAATGAGGGACTATGAGACTGGGTGACATTTTTAAGGGCTTAGATTTATTCCAACAAGACATTAGAGTTTCATCACCTCACTCCCGAAATGGGAGAAAGAAAAAGACCCCATACGGGCGAGAGTGCCTGTCCTTGCCAGAGTCACCCCAGTTTCCAGCTAAGGTACAATAGTCTCCTGATGCTTTTCCCACCAGAGTGCAATCTGGCTTCCTCTATACACTTCTTAATAACTCTTCTGAAGAGATGACTGAGTCTGGACTGCTGACTCAGATGGTACTAGCTTTCCAAGAATCCTGCTTTCAGAAGTGGGAATGATGAATTGAAGAGTGAATAATTTTGATTTTTTAAATGTGTCCGTCACTGAGATACCAGGGCTTGCGTACAAAGATTAAAAGGCACAATTCCCTCAGAAAAAATAGACTGAGTAAGCTGTATGTAGCCCAAGTCACCTACAGTCTAGACAGCTGTGCAGTCCTGCCCCTTAGGCCCAGAGGGGGTCCAGTGAGCTCAGAGACCTAGAGTACATGTCCTGGTGGAAGTGACAGTTTCAGGAGGATGTGAGAGACAAGGCCAGTGACTTCCACCTGCACTTGCAAGTCAAGAGACCACCATCTCTGGGGCTGAGTGGTGTGAGCTCAGAGACACCACTCTGTGGAAAAGGGCATGCTTCCAGTTACCTGGATATGTTGTTTTCCAAGAAATAGCCCAGCAGTGATGGTTGAAGGTCCCCTAGGAAGAAGACAGCCAAAGTGGGGTCTGTACTTCTAGGGAAGAGACATTCCCAAGAGCCACTGACTTACTGTTACTGCACACCCCAGGTTGTGCCTGAGAAGAGACCCCTGAAATGTCACACTCCTTAGAAAAACATTCTAGATAGTCAGTATGAAAGAGAAACTGAGGCTAACCCACTTCTACTGGGGACTCCCAAAGAGGAGAAGAGACAAGTGCAAAAGAAACAGAAGAGAAGGAAAAGGAAGAGGGAGAAGAGGGAAGGGAGACATGGATGTTGATAGAAGCATTCAGTGAAATATCTTTCCCCCAAATGGTGGCGATATGATGGAAATAGTGGTCGGCGAGTTAGTTCTTGTGATAACCCATGCAAATGGGATCTAGTAGGAGAGAAATTATATATGCCTAACACTTTCACTCAATGTGGGCTTTTTGGTGTTTTTGGTTTGGGCGTCGGGGTCGGGGCATTGCATCTGCTGTTTGCTGGTACTGTGCTGGGTAGGTCCTGGGGAATATACATATGAAGTCAACTAAGATAAGTTTCCTGGGTTTAAAGAACTCAGTCTAATGAATGAAACAAATATGGAAGGAAGTGATTACAACACAGGGAGGCGAATGCAGCTAAAGTTTTTTCACAGCACCACGGAAATATGGAGGATGGAGTGACTAACTCAGAGCCTGCATAAAGGAAGATCACTCTACATAAAAGAAGAGCACAGAAATTCTTCCCACCTCATGAGACCCATCCAGTTCCATGAAGCCTCCCCGACCCTCCTTCCCTCCCCCAGCAGAATCGACCCACTCCCCTTGTCACGTGCACACCACTCCCATGATCGTCTTTCCGTACCTCATTACACACACACTTGGCCTCTTTCCAACATACTATGAACACCTTTCCTGCCAGGACTATGTTTTATTCATGTTTAGCACCATGACTTACCCATCTTTAGCACCTAGAATATTGATGTAGAATATTGTGTGTCAGACTGTTGGTTGCTAATAAGTATTTATTGGATGGAAGGAAGAAAAGAAGGAAGGGAGGGAGGCAGGGAGGGAAGAGTAAGGGGAAATGAATTTCTTACACTTCTAGAACTTATCTCCGTAACCTCCCTCATTCTCCTGTACTTGGCCACCTTCCAATAGCTCCCTCTCCAGGGGTGTTTCCCCCAGTTCTCTTCTAATTCTCCTCCCCCCCCCACCTAACCCTCCCCATCTCTTTTCATCTTTTTCTCCATCATTCTCTTCTCTAATTTCCCATTACTTTTGTGGTGTCAGAGGTCTTATATGGATCCAAAAAAAACAATGAAGTGAAGAAAGGATGAGCCAAGTGTAACGTTTTTCCAGGGTAGCCTATCTTCGTACCTTTAGGTCAATGAGGAACAAAGAAGAACCAGGCCCAGTGCCTCCACAGCCTTACTCTTTGGGGCTGGTGGCAGTGGATAGGCTGCAATATCCAAGCATCATGTGGCCAATCTATTTTGAGGGTTTCCAGAACAAAGCAAGAGTTATGTAGACCCCACACACTGCCCATAAAGACACCACATGGTGACCTCCATCTGCAGGTTCCAGAGGAATCACCTATGCCAGCCTCCTCACATTACAGCTTAGGAAACCCAGGCATCAGAGAAATTAAGTGACTTACCCAACGTCACACAGCAAGTCACAGCTGAGCCAAACCCAGAACCCTGGCCTCCTGACAACTAGTCCAGTGTTTTTCTCCCTATAATGCATTGCCTCGTACTCCGGTGATACATTTCCTGCGTGCCTGGATTGATGCAGCCGACACGCACACACGCACAGGGAGTCATTCTTCCTGCCGAGAAATGCATCCAGTTATGGAGAGGAAGGTGACAGCTGTTTAATAGCAGCTCTGTGGGACGGCTCCGGACTTAGAATGTGGAATATTATCTCCTGCTAATGCGTTAGAGGAGACGCAGGGAAACAGAATGTAATTATCCAAATGGCTGTTTTTCCCGGATACTAAAACTAATTCTCCCGCCCTAGTGAATAATGCTGAGGGGTCTTTAACAATTAGTTTATGCCCCGTCTGAAAGCTGTCACCACTCCTAATAGCATGGGGACCTGTTTTGCCAATCAGGGGTATCGATTTGAGACTGCCTCAGAGATCATCCTGCAGGTTCATCAATTTCCTGAGGGTTCCAGAGAGAGTCTCTCCAACAAGGAGGATCCGGGGAGACTTCACTGCTCAGTTCCTGACAGCATGGCCTCTGGGAGCTTCCCTCCAATGTGATCATTCTTCTCCACTTTCCTTTGTCTTCCTCCGAGCCCATGGCAGCCGATTTGGCTCCAGGCCCCAACAACAAGGGGTGCACAGGGAGTAGGGATGTAGAGAAACCCTCTATTCTTAGAAGAACCCAGACGAGTGGGCTTCCTACCACCCCTCTTTAAACAAACCTCATATACAAGCATCTCAACTATAAAGCACATAAATTAAGTATAATTAATTCATCTCATCAACCAAGAAATAACTTCTCCTCCTCTAAATGTCTGCAGGCTTTTATTTTTACCACCATTATGGTACTTAAGTTTTACCACAATTCCTAGTTATTTGTGCTCCTGTCACATCTGCCCTAAGATTCCTAGTCTTTGAGGATAAGAGTCAATGAATCATATCTGTATTTCCGCAGAACCTGACACCTACCACAGAGCCATATCCAGGCAAGATGCCCAAGGAGTAAAACCTTGAAGTAACTCACAAAAACATGTTTAATGCATGGCTTTAGAAAAAGGTACCCATTGTGTGCAGGGGTGCGCCTTGTGTAAGAAGCTCTGGGTAACATGCGCCCTTTTTACGTCTTGCTCTCCAAAGGCCAGTTGGCTACACAGAGGCTAGACCTGTGACAGGAGGGGGTTGGATAGCCAAGTTCAAGACAGTGTGCAAACACTGGAACAGCTCCCTACTCAGAAAGAAAGGAAACAGAGCCAACTCAGGCTGAAACAGGGCCTGGTACCCAAAAGACTTGCTTGTGGCTCTGTAGACTTTCCCATAAGGGACTATCAGTGCAGTGGAGAAGGCTGAGGACACTGGAGCTAAGCCAAAAAAGCCACAACTCGCAGCTTTAAATCTGGTTGGGCTATCAGGCAATGGATGCTTACTGCCCTGGACATCAGGAGGGAGCTGAAATGCATGTCTTCCTCACACAGATGAGGAAGCATTTGGACAAATTCTGCAAAGACCGAGGCACCGCCCAAGGGCCAAGCTGCATAAGCTGTTGGGTAAAATTGTCTCCAAGGTGGAGAAACGAGGCGAGAAGGCGGTGAGATTGGCATACCAGACCTTCTGCTCAGGAGGTTTCTGTCTGAGGATGAGCCGGCTGGTGCTGCCACCTTCTGGGAGGGGGGCCGGCTGATGCAGCTCACGAATGATGCGCTGAGAGCCTTTATGAATTGAGTCTCTGCAAGTCCAACTAGAGAGGGTATTGATCCCAAAGTCACCCTCAGGTGCAACAGCCATAAATTACGAGTCAGCTCTTATTATGTGAGAGACATTCACATTCTAAGAGTTTGTCTTTCTCCCTTTTATTACCCTAATGAAATGCCATGACTTGACCTAACCACAAGAAAGCATCCAGGGAAAAGGGAACAGGATTTCTAGGCTAACTAAGTTCCTCACCGAGAAGGAACTAACCTGCCAGGAACCCTGCTATTTGTGGGGAACAATCTGGAAAGTGAATGGCACAGCTTCGGTGAAACTTGAAGGGGATGAAGTCTGGCACGGGGTGCAGAGGAGCGCTGGGCCAGCCCAAACAATCCCTTCTTCCTGGGTGGGCACTGACTGCAGTACGAGCCCTGACTTGCTGACCCAGGGAGGCGCCAGTCCCAGCTGGTATATGTACGGATACTACAGTGCAAGTGGGTCGTCCTTCTATATATACCTAGAATGTTCTTAATCGTTCATTCCTTGGTTGAAAAAGACCTACTCCAGAACCATTTATTTATCAGTTCCCTAAACATTGACGAATATGTGTGTATCTGCACAGTAAGGAATTGATGGTCCTCACAGAGCTCATACGGTAGAAAAAGAGAAGCGTGTGTGAGAAGTAATTACAATGGAGTGAAGTGCCACCATGGGGGAAGAACAGGGACATAAATGAGCAGGTGATTCCAAATGGGAGAGATGGCGTCCGTGCTACCTCTCCCTGAGACCACATACAGCTTATTTCATGGAGATGAAGATGAGAAGCTGCAAGGCAAGGCGGGTCTCCATGGGCAGGGTAAATCCACATCTGTGTATAACTGGTGAACAATCAACTTCCCTGACGCTTGAGCAAACTTAAGATTGAAACAGCTTCCCCAGAGCCCTTGGAAGGATTTGCTGTCAGCCAGATTGCTTCCTGGGGGCCATATGCTTGGCAACTTTTCCTCTTGGAGACAGACGAGGCCGAGGGCCCTACACAGAAGCAGGCTGAACCCCTAATGTTCTGCATGAGGCTCAAATATTTATCTGAGTTAGGTGTTTTCTTCGTCTTTATTTTTCACCTAGGACCAGAACATTTATTAAAAATTATAGAATTTCATCACTCTTATCGGTTGTCATTTCAGAGATTTAAATTTCCAAATAAATAAGATAAAATACCTTATGAGGACATTATTGCTTATTTCAAAGAACAGCACCTATCTCGGGGCAGTTATTCTTTTCTTTCACAATGTTTGTAGGTTTCCTCGCATAAGTAGTTCATGACGTAACAAAATCCTCAGGGGTGCCCTGACAAACTCAATGTCATGCTGGTTAAGAGCTCTGACTCTGGAGTTTGACCTCCTGGGCTCGAGTCTCCATTCTGCTCTTTCCCAGCAGTGTGAACTTGGCCAGCCCCTTTGCTTCTCTCAGCCTCAATGTACCCATCTGTTAAGTAATGATAATAATAGCATCTATCTCACAGGGTTGCCGAGTGGAGCAAATAAGACATTGTATATTTTGTGTTTATCACAGTGATTAGTACATAGGGAGATTTGATAACTAGTAATTACTCTTTCTAAGGGTGGAGGAAGGGCCAAGCCTTTGAGATATCATCAAGCATTTCAGAAACTGAGGGGCCGGGTTCTGAGACACATCCTTGATTGCCACATGCAAGAAGAGCACTCTTCCCACCCACCCCAACAGGAAGAGCTTGCTAAGGTAGCCTGCAGATTCTAAGGGGGTCACTAACATGAAAGAGGATGCCAGGTCGAGTCATAGCTGGGACTTGGCTCTTGACATGAGAGACCTTGAATATTCCAAAGGACAGGGAGGCCAGGGGCTTGTCATGGCACTCACCTATGATCAGGAGGACAGAATGGGCATTGAATCTGGCCATGGTATGACTCTAAATAGCCCGGGCTATCTGCTCTGAAAGTTTGCGAAGACTGTTGAGACTTCAGGAGTAATGTAACTGGCCTTCCGAGAAGCCAGAAGCAGCATTGTGACCTACTATGTGAAGGGGCAGAGACCACTCTCCCAGGAAGAGTCTCAGAGGTCTTCGAAGAAGCACAGTGTGAGTGGGGCCCTGCGGGGGTGTAACTCAGGCAGAGAGAGGTAGGGGAGTCCAGGTGCAGAGACAGCGAGGACGGTGGTGAGCAGGGGATGAGGGCAAAGCACTGACTAACAGCAGCAGCACCACCGTCAGCCAGCGATGACCCACATCCTGTCCTGGCCGGGAACCAAACTCGGAACTAAGCACTCCAGATGGGTTATCTCACACTCCTCTGCATAACCCACCCAGTAGTTCATTATCCCAATTTTAGAGAGAACCTAAGAGACCACAGCTTTAATTAGACCTAATGTGTAAAAACAAAGGTGAGGGCCCTGGCCTGACTGAATCTTTTCATTCAATTTGGTGGGGGAAAGCCTGGGGCTTGCCTAGCAAACTGCGAGTGATGTCGGGTGGGTGAAGGTCCAGAGGTGGAACTGGGACTTTTGGAGGAAATGTGGACTTGGAGCTGCCCAGGATGGGTTACAAATGGCAGGGAAGGCTTCAGGCACTGGGGTTTCCGCTCGTACCCAGATATTCCTTACCCTTGGCTGACCTCTTCTCCATCCAAGGCTGCCCAGAATAAACAGCACCCAGCAGGTGCCTGGGAGCCCACGCTGTGTGTGGTACCCAGATGGTACACTTGATTTTCTTTATTTATTTAGATGTCATTTTCAGCACAGCTGAGTGATTCCACACCGAAGTGGGTCTGCTCAGTCTCCCGTCCTAAAATCAGACAGGAGGGGTGGAGAAACTTGGGGGTACCTGAAGTATACTTATCATTTATGGACTCAGCTAACTCTGAGCAAGCAGTTTCTACTAAACTTTGGGACAGAGGCAGCGAAGTGCAGGAGGGTAGAAAGGAATACTCAGTTCTCTCAATTAATACTTAATGAAAATGTTAGTTGATTTCCTAACATTTTTTTTACCTGGGAATTTCTTTTTCCCAAATTAAATCTGATGTGGCAAAGCAATAGAGCATGGAAGGTGAGGGTGTGGGCTAAGAGTCAGACTGCCCGATCCAAAGCCTGGCGCCCCTCTTATTAGCTATGTGATCTGAGGTGAGTTACTTGACCTCTCGGAGCCTCATTTTTCTCATCTGCAAAAAGGTGGTTAATCATGCTGCCTCCTCTTAGAGTCATCCGGAGATAAAGTGATCAACACTTGTCTAGCCCAGCATAGAATGGGGCACGTGTTTAACGCTCAGAAAGGTCAGCTACTGTTACTCTCGGGACAGACAAAAGCATGGCTGCCCAGGCTGCATGATGACCGAGGGGCCTGCAGTTCTACCTGGTCAGCAACCCTCCCCCCACACACACTCCCCACACAGGCTCTCACGTGACCTCCGGGGGCCCTGGGCAGTGGTGATCTAGTAGGTGTTTAACAACAGGTTCTCCAGAGGGGTAGGAGAAAGGGAGCCCTGATTCCAGCATTCATGAATCTCTGCCTCATAAACTCTCCCAATAATGACCAATGCTAAGATACCACCCTTAGGCCACTGCTCACAGACTTAGGAAGCGATGCAGGCCCACAGCTGGCTCCAGCACCCCTCTGGCCCTGGGACTCGGGAGCCTAGTGTGGAACCCAGGGAAGATCCCTCCTAGCTCTGGCTCTGTATATTCTACCTCAGGGGAACCCAGTCTTTTCAAGTCAGCCCTCTGTTCCCAATGGCAAAGGGCAAACATCAAGGCATGGGCAGAGTGCAGAGCAAGAACAGGGTTTGGAGAATTCAGGATCTTGGGTTTATGCCCAGTCCAAAAGATAATGTGTCTGATAGCTCAGTGACTCTTAATTAGATGAGATCGAATCAGCAGAACTGCTTCCTGTGGCTAAAAGGCTTTCCCTTCAAGTACAGCCATTCAATTACTGCCAGGGCCCATTGGGCCACGAGCCTCAGCTGAGGGCAGGGGAACGTGGTGTGATGGCATGTGTGGCACAGACCTTCAGGGACGGCATGTGTGCGGGGTGGGTGTGTGTGTAGGGGGGACCACAGGCCAGCAGGGGCTAAGATCCTTGGACTGCCAAACTCAGCAGCTACCCCAGTGGAAGGCAGCCAAGAACCAGAAAGATCACACAGAAAAGCACTGAGCTGGGGACCCAGGGGCCTGGGTTTTAGGCCCAGCACTGTCAACTTTGTTCCTCCTTCTGAGAACAGGAGGGTCATGAAGCCTACCTGGCCTTTTTCACAGGAATGTTGTAGGAGCGAGTGAAGTGCTATCTGTGAAAGCTCTATTCAGAGAAGTGGCAGAGCACCCCGCCCAGGGGTTGGCCGGTTGGCCGGGGGCCTCTGAAACAAGTCAGTGGCTACAGCAGGTGTCAGACACCCACTCCTGTCACCACCAAGAAAAGTGGGAGCGTGGCCAGGGACTGGAATCAGAAAGCTACAGGTGCCAAGAAAGCAACTCTTTATGTCCTCCGAGTAGATGCGAGAGCATCACACCTCTGGTCCTCTCTGTTAGGGATCATGAACGCTTCTCAGTTTTCGCTTTTTCTCTAAATCAGGACGGTGAGGAGAAAGGATGAAGAAGACGAAGAGTGAGCACGGTGCCCTGCACACAGCTCCTGCATCTGCTGGAGCGCTGCTCTGTGCTGCTCGCTCTGAGGCCCAGCTGCCTCAGCCCCAGACCCACTCCAGGGCCTTCAGCCGAGCCCTCCCTAACAACCAGCACTGCCTCGGTTTCAGAGTCTGAAGAAAGACACCCGACGGGCCCACGTGGGCTTTTGAGAATTCCGAAGTGTTGAATGTTTGATCCCACATCTTCACCCCTCTCCCTAATCACCTGGCCAACATCCTTCATGCCACCTGCAAGGTGCTCCTTAAAAGCTACAGATAATGAAAAGAGAGACCAGTAGCCAGGGCACAGGCTGCCACTGATTTTTGCACTGGAGGGCTGAAAACAGCCCCAGTACAGTGGACCCCTGCTTCCTGGGTGTGGAGTTGTTTTGTGTCTGCAAAAGCAAGCAGGCCCGCTTTCAGCTGCTGCCCCCAACCATAGTCCATGCCGTGCCAGTTGCCTCCGCATAATGCACTATGATCTCCCCACTGTGATTCCTAATGGACTACTAAGTCAGTGTTGCCCCGTGGATCTCAACCTATGAGACGGCAATCACGAGCAAGCAGTTTGAAATGACTTTCCATAGATGAGGCCACAGCAAACAGAGGCCAAACCCAGGCTGAGGCCTATTGTCAAGACATCAGTCAGAATGGGGTCAAGAATGAATGGACGGGCTGTGCTGCAGGCCAGAGAAACCACTGTCTCCTGGTAATTGGGATCCAGTGAGCCCCATAGAAGAAAACCGACTCCACTGTCCTCACCAGGCCAGTGGAGATGGCAACCCTGCAACCCGTTCCATCAGGGACCGTGAGGGCCGTGCAGCCACCATGCATCAGGCTGTACTCTGTGCCGGCACCCCCGGGAGCTTTGTGGACATGGGCTCATTTGCTCTTCACAAAGACCTGATGAGGGTACCATCGTTACATCCATTACACACACGAGAAAATGAGTCATGGTGAGGATGAGCTACGTCCCAAGCTTACAGAGTGAGTATGTGATGGAGCAGTGTCAACGCAGGCAGCCTGTCTTCAGAGCTCAGTTCAGGACCCACTGAGGAGTCCTAGTCGAATCTGGGCCCCTTCTATGGGGCATTTCAATGAACACTGTTCACAGGAAGAGAGCGTTGAATTAGGAGTCTGCCCTGACAGAGGGAGCTGTAAATAGAGGAAAGCAGGCTGCCTTCCTTCAGATCTGCCTCCTTCCTTCTGTGTGATCTGGACAAGAGATGTAAAATCTCTTAGTGGCTTTATAACTACCTCACAGAGTGATGACAAGGACTAAATCTCATAATGATGTCAAAATGCTTCAGAAACCGTGATATTGACCATATGAGCCCTGAGTACTTGCTGTCGTATCATATGAATACACAGTATCTGAAGACCCCTGGTCCTGCTCCTAACCAGCTAACTGAAATGCCCCAACTGGCTTTGTGACTTGGTACCTCCACGCTTCAGCTTTTCAACCATAGAGTGGCCCTGCTGATACATGGCCACCTTCTCACCTTTCTTCCTCTGACCTAATTGCCCAGGTTGTTGCAACGCTGCATGAGCTGAGGCCCAAGGGCGCCCTGAGCACACACAGCGTACCATGTGAATGGAAGGCATTTATTATTAAGGAGATTGTGCTAAGATGCCCTCTCCAGAGATGCCAGCACTTTACAGACACAGTTTATTCATTCTCATAAGCAGACCCAGATGGACCACCCTAGGGGACCATCTGCCTAAGTAGAGGAGCCAAGCCAGCCTCAGAGAGACGGGGAGACTCTGGCTCACTGGGGGAGGGTGAATCCTGTAATTGATGCTTTCAACACCCACCCAACCTGGCACAGACCCTGCTGCCTCTGAGAGAAGAGACAGACTCCTTCACCCCCAAATTTCCCCTTGTCTGGAGGGACCGGTTCATCAGCCCACATCAAGTTCATGAGAAATCTTCAATGTGACACAGAAAGCGCTGATGGCCTTGCAGCCAAGTCCAAAGTACAGTCCCAGGGCCAGCACCACCATAATTTGCATAATTAGAAATACAGCTTCTGGCCAGGTTACTCAGGTGGTTAGAGCATCATCTCGATACACAAGGTTGCAGGTCCAATTTCCAGTCAAGGCACAAAACAAACAATCAACCAATGAATGCGTAAATAAGTGGAACAACAAATCTATGTTTCTCTCTCTCCCTCTCTCTCTCTGCCCCCCACTTCCTTTCTCTCTCTAAAATTAATACATAAAAAACTTTTTTAAAAAGAAGCATAATTTTAATGCATGCTAAAGTTTGAGAACCACTTCTTTGGAATAAATTCCAGTTACGTCCGTGGCTCGTGGCGGGCACTCTGTAAATGTAGAAGGTGCGCTTTACGGCAGTCCATTTCCTGAGCAGTCACTAATCCCGGGGCTGGAGCCTGAAGGGCAGTGGAGTTGAATGCCCCCCCCCAGTTTTCTCCCCTGCATCCCCCCTACTCTCCAAGTTGTCCCTGCATCTTAGGAGCGAATAGAACCATAAATCAGTTCTTTTATCATTAATAATAGGTAAGTGGAGACAGACTTCCCAAACTCTTTGCTTTGGGGCCCAGTACCTGGACCTCAATCTCCTCTCTGCCCTCTAAGGAAGGTGCCAGGGTCTTAGCTGCAGGCACACCCAGCTCAGAGCACCAACCCCGTCACCTCCTCCCCTGTCCACACATTCCCACATGTCCTCGTCCCATCCAAACCAACTGATTATCTGATTATCTAGTGGTTCTGTTCAGTGTTTCTCTCAAGTGCTAATGGAAGTACTCTCCCCTCTCACGGCTAAGCAGAGAAGTCTGCTCTTGACAGATAGCTCCAGGTTAACTAGTACCTGGGATGTGAGCAGAAGCAAGCAGGCCCATTTTCCGTTTAGTCTGGCCTCCCCCAGCACACTGGCGTGTCTACTTGGGAACTACAGGGGAAAAGACCATGCCACATCTCATTTATCTCTGCAGTCCCATATGGCATGTGGAGGATGCTCTGCAGTAATTTTGCCTGGGGGCAACCTGCCCTGGGTTCACCAGAGTGTTATCAGCAGAGCCCGGGTTGAAGGAACACCAAGCTCTGGGCTGGGCTGTGTCCTTGTGGCTGACATTGCCTGCAGGGAGGTGGATCTGACTCAGGATGCCAGTCAGGGAGAACTTCACACAGGCCCAGGTGAGCAGGAGTTGCTAATAAGGGACAGTCGGTGATGGCTGGGTCAATAACCAATTGCCATCCCATTGTCTTCATCACAAGGCATCTCTGTGCCCATCAGGAGGCAGGAGCAAGAAAAAGCCCAGGATTTGGCTTGAGAGAGATGACTCTGGAACTAAACAATTGAGTGGTCTTTGGTGAGTCACTACTTCCTCAAGAGTTGTTTCCTGTCTGGAATATGGAAAGAGTGAAATCAGGTCCAGGGCTGTGGTAGGACTCAAGGGAGCTGTCATACACAAGGCACCGTATCACACAGGGCCACCGCCTCCTCTCTGCAGCTCGCCTTAGGACTCCATACCTGGAGGTGAGCATATAGGAATGGTAGAGTCCTGAAGCTTGGGGAAAACAGGTTCCAAATGAGTTGCAGAAGGGCTTGCAGAATGAGTCAAAATGGAATGGTCTGGCCACACCAATCTGCAGAGTTACGCTTGTGTCCAGAAGCTGCTAGTGGCCACAGGCTACTCAGGGTGGCTTCTCAGAAATTTGTCATGAGCCCCTCCATGTGAAGACACTAACCTCAGACAGATGCCTCCCCGTTATAACTCCCACCTCACCCTCCAGGGCCTGGGCTCTGAGTTCAACAGGTGACGTGATCAGGAATGGAGGAGACACAAAGGAGTTGGTATCATATGATTCCATTTTCCTAAAATACAAACTAATCCAGAGTGACAAAGTGCAGACCAGCAGCTGTGTGGGCCCAGAGATCCAGGGAGAGCATGGACTGCAAAGGGCGCGAGGAGTGTCTGGGGCCGATGGAGATGTGCTGCGGTTTTTTATCAAGGCGATGATTTCTCGGGTCAGCGTGCTCTCCACCAGCACCGAGGCCCGCCTGGAAAGCCAGGATTTCCAGCGGTAAAGCACCTGGGCTTCAGGGTCTTCCTCCTCAAGCTGAGTCAGAAGATCCCACCCTTAGAATATTCTAGAAGGTATACTGGGCTGGCACCCAGAAGATCACGATTCTAGTCCCTCTCTACCCTTTGCCTCATATCTGACCTTGAGCCAGCCAGCTTCTTCATCTGTAAAATCAGGTGACAGTCACATGCCATCAGGTTGTTGTCAGAAAATCGTTTATGTTTTTGAGCTTCAAAAACTGGACAGTGCTGAGCAGATGAAGGTCTTTTATTCTGAGTCACTCTTCAGAGGTGCCAAGTGAGGTGCGGGGAGTGGGTATAGACCAAGTCTGACCATCAGGGCAAGAAACTGTAAATGCAATTATCCCACCGACGGTAACGGAGACCCAGGAAATGTGTTGCAGAGTGAATGACCAGCTCTTGGGGACTGCCTGGCCAGGTCAGCTGCCTCTGATTCATTCATCTCCTCCCAGCTCAGAGATTCTGACAGATGGATGCAGGAATTGCTTCCTAGTTCAGTGAGTGAAATGGACGCAGTGAATAGTTTACAGTTACCCCTGAGCCAGTAAATCCAAACTCTTCTGCACTGTGTTGTGTCTGGAACACATTAAATCTGGCATAAGACGAGACACAAAATATAGCGGAGTTTAGTTGATTTGTTAATTTAGCCGTCAGTGGAAATCAGATGTCGAGATTCACTGCGGTGCGTAGTGGCAGTTTGTGCCTCTGTTAAAGTGTGGTCCAAACTGTGATTTAGGAGCCTGGCCAGGGCACTGTGGGTGTCTCGAGGATGCGGTTCCCTCAGAGTGTCAACAGCTGGCAGTTCCACTTGATAAGGTCCATCTTCCCATCCCTACCTGTGTCCTCACTTGTATCAGCAGGAGGTTCTCCAGCAGGTGTGGGTCAGGGTACAAATGAGGGGTGGATTTCTAAAAATAAAGCAGAGGCTCCACTCCAATGGTACTGTCCTTTGAATCATTTTTTTCCCCTCTAAAAATGGATGGAATCTCTGCCCTGCCTGCCTCCTGGAGTGATTGTGAGACCATAATGAGATAATGGACAGGAAAGTGCTTTGAAGAGTTTCATGAATAGAAATGTGGGGTGAATAGGTGTCCTTAGAATGTAGACATAGGTCCGGGAAGAGAGGGAAGATTCTTCTTTGAGAGTAGCTACTCCGTTTTTTTCTGATTATAAAAGTTATATATGCCCATTACAAACCACATAAATTCAGAAAGGTAGAAAAAAGAAAACTCAAGGCATTCATAATCCTCCAGCTCAAAGGTAACTTTGTTAACAATTTGATATATTCCTTCTAGTTTTTCTTTCTAAGTACATAAATGGGTTTTGGCATGCTGTTCCAGCCGTCTTAGATACAGGTTGCGGGGCGGGGGTTAGTTAATTTGTCACGAAAATTTTCTCATGTTAGTAAAAGTTCTTCAAAAACATCTTTATGTGAGACAGATGTGGCAGCTTTTATAATCATTCCCCTCTCCCTGGATTTCTCATTTCTTTGTTTTTACTTTTTATGCTGTTATAATCTCCTGTGAATATTTTGAGGCTAAGTCCCTGTATAACTCTCTGTTTCCTCAAGGACATTTCCTAGGAGTAAAATTTAGAGGTTTAAAAGGCTGAACAAAATTTTTAAGGTTCTCAAAACATTTGGCCAAATGTTTCTAGAAAAGTTCCACCACCAGCTGTGTGTAAAAGTCTCTAACTCACTACATCTTTTCCAGTACTGAATATTATGTTTGAATCTTTGCTAACTGGAGGCAGCCCAGTTTTGAAAATCCAGCCCTCAGCTGACTTCTGAGCTTCAGAGACAGCCCTATAAAAGATAGCTAAGGGGGGTGGGCTGCCGTCCCACCACACAGATGCAGGGGAATGTCTTGTCAGCAGTGACCCTGTGAGGCCCCACAAAACGACCGCTCTTGGAGCACAGTGTCGGAAAGAGCATTCATTTCTCTGTGAACAGGCTGAATCTGTAACGGACCTTATTTCCCTTCTGCTTTGGCAGCTAGGAAGCACAGAAGTGTACTTTAGCCACGTTTTAGTTACCACATAGAAACCTAATAGCATGTTATGCTAAAATATTACCCTTATATTGCCCTGATTTATTTAGTCATATACTTTTATTATATGTAATTGCAGGTCACCTCAAATCCCTTTTTGAACAATGCAGAAATAGCTAACTTTTTTATCTATAATCTTCAAAGGGTTGAGCTTATTTTCATTGAAGAGAGTAGCTTTGCCATGGACTTTATAAGAAGTTCAAGCGGTGCTCACCTTCATCTCCTTTCTGGACCTTAAACTCAGAGTGACGCACACAGAGGTCCCTAGCACCAGGGTCTTGGTGGTGAACTAGTTTTCCACTCCTTCCTGTTCCCTCCCTCCCCCACCATCGGCAGGCGGGAGCCCTCGGAGGTTGGGCATGACCTTTGCAGGACTCAGGCTGCTCAGCGCTAAGATGTTCTGTGTGTGAGCTCTTCCTGAGGGCATTTGCTTTGCTGGTCCTACTTTTGGCATAAGACATCCCAGGCTGACAGATCATCGACATTGGTGGTTCTGGTCCTTGGCCAGAATCTGCAACAGGCAAGGAGGCTGCTCCGCCAGCACGTTGGCAGTGCCCCAGGGAAGTGCAGAAATGGCTCCACTGCACCTTCACATTGCAGATCAGACTGCAGAGCCCCTGAACCCCTGAGGTCTGAGCCAGCATCCACCCTCCCACCTGGCACCTGTCCTTTCCCCTCTGCGGTGCCAAGCGCTTCAACAGAGAGGCACTGGGGGAGCCCGCACAGAGCAGCCCCATCCGAAGCCAGGATCTGCAGTTGCCCACCAAGAGGCAGGTCCGTGCGGAGCGGATGAGGGCGGCTCTTGTTGGCCCAGAGAGCTCAGCCGACAAGGCAGGCCGGTGGCTGCCAATCTGAGCCCAGAGCGGAGCCTCCTGCCGGTTCTCCTCTTGGGTCCCAGGTGGGAACTGGAGAGGGAACTGTTACAAACCAGCCTCTCTCTGGCTGCTGTCCTAAACTCTACTTACGTTTACAATGACCCTGCAAAGGAAAAAGACATTCTTCCTCAGAAGAGGAAACTGAGCCTCAGAGAGGTTGGACCATCCAAGGTCATGCAAATAGTAAGTGACCAAGCTGAGCTTGAACTCCATCTGCTAACTCCAGAGCCTCTGCTTCCTTCACTCACTGTGCCCTGAGGGAGGCAGGAGGGGGTGGCTGTGCCTGGGAAGGTTGTGACCCACAGGGAGAAACTGCCTGTGTTATTTCTACCACAACATTCGCCACAAGGGGAGCAGGGCCAGAGCAGTGACATGGCTGCTTGCCTCTCTCCAGACACCGTGACACAGCCATGCTAGGGGTGACTGGCTTCACAAACTGTTGGCATGCGTTGCAGGTGGCATGGAGGGAGAGCTGGACTCGTGGAGTGGAGAAGGGGAGGGAAGAAGGCATCGCTCCATCCTCAGGCCAGTCTGGGCTTCACCAACAATTCACAACACATAACCCTTTGTGGTGACTGCACCTGTGGAGCCATCTGCTCTCAGAGCCCCAAGGACCACCCTTGTGACAAGGAGCTGGTGGAGGGCGATAGGGAGGAGCCTGTGATGGGGGAGCCGAGTTAATGGGGACCAGAGCCAGCTTTCTCTCCACACTGCACCCTCTGCAGCCAATCTGCCAGCCCCTCCCACAGCCCTGCCTTCCCAGAATGCCCCCCTCACCTCAGGATCATCCAGGACATGCTACCCCAAGCCACAGTTGGAATCCTCTCGGCACTCCCCAAGGCCCCTCTGCAGGCCTGCCTCCTGGGCCTCCCTGATGTCACAGCAGCCACTCTGTGAGATGCCGGAGGCCCTGCAAGAGGAAGCCGTATGGGTAGTCCAAGCCACCACCCCTCAGCACAGTCCCACCGGCAGCAGCCCCCTCCTTTTGTCTGCCTCTGCAGATGCTTAAGCCTCAGTGCCATCTTGTACTGCTTCTTCCGTCATCCTGCGGTCCTATCCTAACGATTCTACCTTTGAAATAGCTCTCACCAGCCCCCTCCCCTCAACCCCACAGCCCTGTGCTGACCCAGGCCTCACTGGACTCCATCAGTGGCCCTCTGGCCACCAGCATCTCTAGCCCCCTCCCCACCCCATGCCTTTCTCCACGCCCCTCTAGGATGTGGTCCTACCTGTCTCCTGCTCTCGTCCTATGCCTTCTGAAAATATTTTAGATATTCTTTGTCACCTGTGAGCTTGCAGTGCACAACCCTCCCTGTTTATTCCAGAGGCTCCCGATACAGCCTTTTCCTCCCTGGTGGGTCCAGCATATTGATTAGGAGCATGGGCTTCCGGGTCTGGCGGACCTGTTCAAATCCTGGCTCTGCCGACCCTCTCCGACTTTGGGAATGACCTTACAAATCCTTGGGTCTCGGTCTCCTCCTCAGTACAATGGAGACAACACCGGCATCACCTGTTGCCGCACGGTCTCAATGAGATAATGCCGATAAGGCCTGAGATCGGAACTCTGTGGTGTGTCATTCAAGGCGCCCGTGACTTGTTTCCTGCTTGTTTTGCCAGCTTGACCTCCACCCCAGGTCTCCAGACAACCCGCCGTTCCCTGAGCCTTCTGTCCTCTCCCTGGGACTCCTTTGTCCTTTCTCTTTGTCAAGTCTTGGAGCAATTCAAGTGTCACTTTTATGCAGGAGCCTTCCTTTGTCCCACAGTCAGACTGCCCTCCTCTGTGTGCCTGTCACTCATACATTTTGGTCATCTGCTTCTAAGTAACACTCCAGAGTGTGGCTGTGTAACACAGCTGCTGTATTTTGTGGGACTAGATCAGTCAGGACGCAGCTAGGTGATCTTTTTTGTATCATGTGACATTGACAGAGGTCATGCAGTGGCATTCAGCGGACAGATCAAGCGGTGTGCAGGGTCCAGGTTGGCTTTGCTTACATGTCTGCTCCGTTAGCAAAGATGGCAGGGGGGCTGGGCTCGACTGGGACTGTCCCCACAGTGCCTGCCCTTGACCTCTTCAGCATGGCAGCCTTGGGTTAAACTCCTTCCTTCGAAGCTTCAGGCTCCAAAGCCAAATGTATCTATGAGGAAGGCCGGAGCTGGGTAGCTTTCTATGACCCAGCCTCAACAGTCGCATGGCGGCTTCCAGCACGTCCTGTGAGTCCAGCCGTCGTGGGCCTGCCAGACTCCAGGGGAGGAGACAGATCCCTACCTCTCAGCAATTCTCTCCAGAGGATTGTTTAAGATGTTTTAGATGTTTTAAGACTGTCACAACACAATCTATTTAGCACACTATTATTATTGTTGTTGCTGTTGTTATTGTTATTATTATTATTATTTTCCCACACATCTGCCCCGCTATACAGAATCACCTCCAGAGTGTAGCCTGTGTTTTCTTCACCGTCCACCGTTTATTGAACACCTGCTGTGCACCAGGTGTGGACACTCACCCTTGAAACAACCCTGCAAGATAGATTCTGAAGTTCAAGGCAGTCAAGCGCCTGGTACAAGACCAATTGTTGGAGTCAGAATTCAATCTCAGTCCTTCTATCTCCAAAACCAGTCCTCTTTTCTCAGGCTGAGTGTGCTCACCCAAAGACAACGACCAGGGGAGATCCAGGACAGCGTACAACTAAACCTTCTGTCGGGTCCATTTAAAACATGTCTGCCCCTGCTCCCGGGAGTCCCATGGTGGAAGCCCTTCCCGCTCTGGACCTTTCCTGAACCAAGAGGAGGCATGTGCCACTGCCCCTGTGACCTGGCAGGCCCGTCCAAGACTTGTGGGCGTGAACAGTCCCGCGGGTGTCCTCACAGACCTTTCCCATCACATCTCGTCTGTCTTCTCACCTGTTTTCTCTGAGAGAAATTGTAAACTCTATTCAGTAGCACTTCACTTTCAAGTACATGGCACCTGGCAGAAATCCCCCGAGAGTTCGGGAAATACTCATAAAAATGGAAATGGAGCCCTGTGTGCTGGGGGACCTGCTGGGCCTGAAGCAGCTCTCCGTGTGACGTGTCCCACATTTAATAGCAGGAGCGGGGCTGAGAGGACTCTGGCTGAGCTAGAGTCTCCCGCAGGCTTTCCAATGTGTCTTCACACTTATCACTATTACCAGACAGACCCTTCTCCTCCTACCCTGGCACCTTCCTCCCACGTGTGGAACTCCTCCCCACTGTCCCCTGTTGTTGGCTGAGACCTTGACCCACGGTGGAGGGGGAATAACAGCCAACCCTGTCATTTCACAGATAAACAGACTGCAGGTGAGAGAGGGCACGTGCCCAATCCTACGCCCCTCGGCTCGTGCACGACAGTGTCAGAGCAGATCTGGGGCTCCTCCCTTCCAGCCAGCACGCTCTGGCTGTGTCCACTGTCTCACACGGCAGCGTGTCTCACTGGAAGCCAAACAGGAGGGGAGTTTAAAAGAAAAAATAGGAGAAGAACCTGAACTCCTCACAGGGCCACAGCAACAGGCACATCATTGAGCCATCCTGCTGTCTTCTTGCCCTGCCATCTTAACTGGGGCTTATTTTCCAGGCCAGCCATCTTTATGTTTAATTGTGGTAAAGCACACAAAACATGAAACTCTCCACCTTCCGCCATTTTTAAGAGTGCAGTTCAGTGGTGTTATAAATATTGACAGTGTACAACCAACTTCCAAACGTTTTCATTTTGCAGAATTGAAACTCTCTACCCACCACGCAATGCCCCAGTCTCCCCTCCCCCTCGCCCCTGGAAACCAGCATGCCACTACTTGGCTCTATGACTTTGGCTACTCCAGGTGCCTCATGGAGGTAGCATCAGGCAGTATCTGTCTCTGTGTGGCTGGTTTATTTCACTAGCATAATGTCCGCAGCATTCATTTGTGTTGTGGCACGTGTCAGAAAGTCCTTCCTTTTTAAGGTTGAATAATGTTCGGTTGTCCACATGGACCGCATTTTGTTTATTCGTTCACCTGCTGATGGACGTTGAGATCCCCTCCATCTTTTGGCTGTTGGGAATAATGCTGCTGTGAACATGGGTCTACAAACACCTCTTCAAAACCCTGCTTTCAACATTTTGAATATATATATATATATATATATATATATACACCCAGAAGTGAATTGCTGGATCATGCAGAATTCTATTTTCAATTTTCTGAGCGACCACCACAGTGTTTTCCATGGCGGCTGCACCATTTTACATCCTGGCCCAGCACACAGGGATTGCAGTTTGTCTGCTGTGTCCCACCAATACTTGTTATTTCCTTTGTTTTTAATGTATCGATTTGAGAGAGAGAGAGAGGAAAGGGGGGGAGGAAGAGAGAGAGAGAAATATCGATTTGTTTTTCCACTTCCTTATGCACTCATTGGTTGATTGTTGTATGTGCCCTGACCAGGGATCGAACCCGCAACGATGGCATATGGGGATGATGCTCTAACTAACTGAACTACCCGACCAGGACCTATTTTCCATTTTTTAAATCACTTACCTTGTATATTTAAGTTATGTTCCTTCAAAGAATCAAATAAACAGTAATACACACACACACACACACACACACAAATGGCTGGTACCTAGTAGATACTCATTGACTATTATTTCTTATTACTTTTCATCCTTCCTCCATGACTGTCATCCAGTGAGGTCTTTCCTTTTCACTAGGTCTCTGCCACTTCCGTGGTTCTAAGAGGTCAGACCCTGATATGACAGCATTAGGAAAGAACTAGAGACTAAAAACTATAGACATTCTTGACTCCTAGCCAAAGCAAGTGACCTTGATCTTTCCATAGGAGCCTCTGCCTCCTTTCCACATTTCTTTGTCAATCAAACTGAGTAACATGGGTGCTCTTCACATTTCCTCCGTGGAAACCCCGCCTCCTCCTGACTCTGGCTGCAAGTGGCCCATCCGCTGGACACTGACAGCGTGGGACCCGGTCCCAGCTTCCCTCTTGGTTTTGAGTCTGCAATGGCAGTATTTTCTGAGTCTCCCAGCCTCTCACTACCTACTGTGAGTTGGCCATCACTTCTCTCCCCTGTGCATGGCAGGCTCCCAACAGCCTGCATCTGCTGCAGCTTCATTAACGCCCTGGTTAGTGTTCAGTTGTGCGTACGACTATACACCGTCCTCCCAAATGGAGCTGGCAGCGCTGAGCAAGGCCTTCAGAAACAGAGAAGGCCACGATCACTGTGATGAGCTTCTTATATGATTGACTTTTTGTAGGAACAGATCCCAGCCTTGTGCACATGTAGACATAGGGATGGGGCCTGCATGGACATCCTCTTCAGTGAGATGCCTTTTCTCTGAAATGCCAGTTCTAAATTGTGAATAAAACATAAATCCTGCTTCTGAAAATAATTTATGAAAGAGATACGTTCACCTGTCCTCTCAACAGACTTAGTGAGATCCCTCTGTATGACAGGCACTGTGCTGGGCACTGTAGTTTTAGCAGGGAAAACACCGCTAGTAGGGGAGAAAGACTAGCAACAAAACCAGTAAGGAAAGCGTACAGTGCCCAAGAATAAGTAGCAAGGAGAAACAACACAGCAGGGAACAGAGAAAGGAAGTGACCCTGTGTTGGGTGGAGGCGAGGAGAGGCTTAGATAAGGTCACCAGGGAAAGCTGCCCTGGGAAGGTAACACTTCAGTAAAGACAAGGAAGTGAGGCAGTGAGCCTTTTGTGGCTTTGGTGAGAGTCTACATGAATGTCAGGGGGTTCATTGTAGAAATAAAATCTTAATCATTCGCTGGTACTCAGTGGTTTACAAAGTACTTTTCCATAACTGTCTCCATTGACCCAACAACCTCCAGGAGAGAGGGAATTTTTACCTGGCCCAGGAAACTAAGAATTCAAATACTCGGTTTCCATCTTGTTCCCCTGTGCCTGGACCCTGTCTTAGCACCTACCTGGTATATTATTTCCCAAAAATTACTTTTTAAAGATTTTATTTATTTAATTTTAGAGATAGGGGAAGGGAGGGAGAAAGAAAGAGAGAAACATCAGTGTGTGGTTGCCTCGCATGCACTCCCTACTGGGTACCTGGCCCACAACCCAGGCGCATGTACCCTGACTGGGAATTGAACCAGTGACCCCCTGCTTCCCAGACTGGCACTCAGTCTACTGAACCACACCAGCCAGGACCCTCAGGAACATTTTTATCAGATCTTTGAGGGACAAGAACCCAGTACAGAACCCCAGCCAGCCAACCCCTGTTTTCCCCCCACCCCCACGACTCCTGACTCTGCCCACTTCCTTCCCCTGGCCTCCATCACCAGATTATTGCACACAGTTTCTCAGGTGCTCCACTGCTGGACAGTCCACATCTTCTCTCTCGTTTATTCCTGGGGCTCCTAAAATGGACTTTCCTCCCAGTGAGTCTAGCACATCGATGAACAGTATGGGCTCCAGAGTCAGGTTGACATAAAATTCTGCCTGTAGGGCTTTGGGAATGTCTTTACAAATCCTTGGGTCCCAGTTTCCTTCTCCATAAAGTGAAGATAATGAAAACTATTTTGCATAGTTGCTATAAGGTCTAAGTGAAATGCACGGAAAGCCTTTAAAACAGTACTTAGCCCTGGCCGGGTGGCTCAGTTTGTTGGAAAGTCATCCCAGGCACCAAGAGGTTGTGGGTTTGATCCCTGGTCAGGGCACATGCCTGGGTTGTGGGTCCAGTCCCAGTTGGAGTGCATACAGGAGGCAACCGATCAATGTTTCTCTCCCATGTTGATGTTTTTTTTTCTCTCTCTCCCTCTACCTCTCTCTCTAAAATTATTTTTTTCAAAGTACCTAGAAGATTATTAAGCACTCAATAAATGGTGAGGGGGGGCATTGTTATCACAGACTGACACCTGCATCAGCACCCCAAGGCTATGTCGTGTCTTCAGCAGGTAGCCAAACCTTCCCCCATGGCTACCATGGGTCCAGTAGTAGCAAGGTGACCTCCATCTATTCCAAGGGGCCGAATCCACCCAGTGCCTTCAGTGGACATGCCTCAGGAGGCCACTCCCCTTGATTAGCGCCCCTGTCTCTACTCCTTCAGTCCCAATGGCCCCTGCTCACCTTTGCTCTCTGTCCAAGCAGCCACCCCCCACCCCCGGCCCTGCATAATCGGCAGGGTCCCTCCAGTGGTGTCTGCTGTAGCTATAATTTGTCTGTGATTAGTATTAATTCTCCAGGGTATGATTGGAATGGTTCATTGTTTACTAGAAAAAACAAGAGGAGAAAACAACATATTTTGTGAGGAGCTGTGGTGCAGAATGGCTAAATGTCACTGCTTTTCAGGGAGACTAATGGTAAGTTGTACAGAGAGGTCACTTACAATATTAAAACTAAAACTATTGCCATGTCTTTTCAGCAAAGCAATGAAGATAAATGTCGAATAGGGAATCCTTGGGAAAAGGACCACACAGATAAAGGGGCTATTGAGGGCACAAAGGAATAAGAAATTTTCTACTTCCTTCGGAGAACTGAGCCTTGAAAATGAAACATTCTGCTTTCCTACTAGTGGTCTAAGGAAATCTTAGTGGGTCTTCATAAATGCATATGGAGGCCGACTCTGTCCAAGGCATTGGGATTTTGAAACAAATGCCCATTGGCTCTGTCCTGTCAGCTGGCCGCCATGGTCTCATCCTAGTGCCATCCTTGAAGTCACCCCTCTCCTACTCATTAGCCCTCCTGTCAGAGTCATCTCCAACATGCGACTCACACCATTCACTTCCCTCCATCTCCCCCATCACCAGCCTCACACAAGCTGCCTTCACCACTTGCTAGTTAGTTACAACAGCCCACAAACTGGTTTTTCCACTTCTATTGTGTTCTCCGATTCATTCTCCCTAAATTGCTCAGAATGATCTTTTTAAAAACTAATCAAACTGTTTTCTGTCCTTGTCTAAACTCCTTAAGCAAAATCCACTCCCCTTACTACAGCCTGCAAGGCCCTGCTGATTGAGCCCCTGACCCCCAAACCCCACCCCACCCACCCTCCTCAGCCCTCATGACCCTCTGTGACCTTCCTGAGCCACACTGACCTGCGCTGTGTTTCTGATCATAAATGTATTTTCCCTCTCGTAGGGTACTAGTTCCTCCTTCTCCAGACTTTTTGCATGGCAGGTGCTCTCTTATCCTTCAATATCAGCTCAAGTATCAGCTCCCCAGAGAGGACTCATGTGCCCCCCTGTTCACTACCTTAACCTCAGTGCCAGGCTCTTTGCAGAAGCTCTGAACATAGTCGAGAAATAAACTAAAGATTAAATGGGGTGGATGGGAGGGGGAGGTGAGTAGAATTTCTATGGTATAAGCTAAGAATCAGCAATTTCTAGAATGAAGGAAATTCCACCCCACCCCATTTTTCTACGTAAACTTGGTGATCTACTTCGCACTCCTTCATTGTACATTCATTAGTGCCAGACACTCTCCAGGAGATAAAAATAAGTAAGATGGACCACCTGCCTCAAAGAATTTAGAATTTTGTGGGAGAAGCTAGCAATGCAGACATATCACACAATAGGGCAGGTGAGTGCATGGTTCAAGGTGTGTAGTCATTACGAGAGCACCCCAGAGGGAGTCAGTCATGTGTCTCTCTTAAAGGAAGAAGAGTAAGCCATTGGGGAAAGTGACATCTGAGTTCGGAGGAATTATTCAGGTGGAGAAGATGATTCTAGACAAAGGAATCAGGTCACACAAAGGCTGTGGTGCTGGCTGCATGTTCAATAAACTGTAGGTCATGGTGTTTAGCTGAGCACTCAAAGGAATGCAGCGCCTTGGGGAAAGCAGGCTGTGCCGGGCCACAAGGCCTCGATTGGGGTGGAATGCCACGCACACCAGCAAAGGCCCATGGCCGGATTAGCCTCAACGCAGCCGGGCTCGGAGAGCAACTAACTGTGGTGGTGAGAGACTCCAGAGAGAAATAGGCTTGGAAGTTCATCGTTGCAACCGTTCTTTTTCATAGCTATTCTTGTGCTGCAAGTTATTATTGGGCTTGTTTCTATCATCATTTTGCTGATAGGTTCTGGCCCTGTGGATGCTCACCTGTACTGTGGGGTGTGAGGGATGCCCAAGGTGCTGTCTGTCCCCAAGATCTGGCCCATCCTACCCCCTTACTGATCCCTTTCACCAGCCCTCCATGGCCAGTTCCCCCAAAGCCCTTGGGTTAGTCTATGAAATTCTCTCATAAGCACCCCACATAGTGTTTGTGTACACAATTTCATTTGATCTTCACCAGAATCTTATGAATTAGATAGCATCCCTGAGCTATAGAAGAGAGGAACCCCATGAACTGTTGTTCACGCCACTAGCTAGTGGAAGAGGGACCTGGAACTGAGTATTATTTTTCTCCACACCTCGGGGTCTGTGCAAGGGGCTCTGGTAACCCCAGGCCCAGGAGGGAATTGTCTGGTGGGAGGGTGTGTGGGGCTGGAAGGCTCAAGATCCTTCCAAGGGAAGAAGAAACTGAAGACCCACGTATTTCTCTGATACTAGAGGTTCTCAGGCCTTGGTGGATCCAGTTGTCACGCAGACAACTTGTGGAGCCTGCTGGTTCCAGGGTTCCACCCCCAGAGATCCTGACGCCACAGGTCTGCACGGGCCCAGAAAGCAGCAAGATTAGCAAGTTCCTGTGTGACTGTTCTGAAGGGTCTGCAGACACACCACCAAAGCCTGGCTTCAGAGGTTCCACAAACAAGGAAACTGAGGCCCAGAGAAAAGTGACTTGCTCATGGCCCCAGAGGCCCCAGATCGAGGCCTCCCACCAGATCTCTCAATTCCCAGCACAGTGCTTTCTTCCCCAGCCTACTGCCAGCCCTCTGTAGTTAGGCCCTCTCCTCGCCCATTTACATTTTGAGCAGGAGCCCAAGATGCCAGTTCTTTAATGAGGCTGTGTCCACGCTACAATTTATGAGGCTCAAAGCCCTCAGCAGGACGGGTCTCTGCCAGGCTTTATTTACACAGTTCGCAGGCCTCCCATTAACATCAGCGCAGTAGTCACAGCTGCTGGCCTACGCATGCTGTTTGGCTGCACCCTCCCCACGTCAGCACCCTTCACATCCCTGGGCATGTCCACTCTTAGGTGCCCGATTCTCCCCATCCTGGGAACCAGTAAGTTTCTACCGGTGGGAGCCTGGGCCTAGCCCCGCAGCAGACCTCCCTACCCTCCAGAGGCCAGACTCCTCCTGCACGTCCCGACCTGCTGCCCTTAATTTAAGAGTGAGACCCCCTTCTCACTGAAGCAGCACTCAATTCCCCCCCTTTAACGAGTGTCATTGATTAGGCAACAGCCAGCAGGTGGGAGACCGCCCAAACGCTGTTACAAATGTGCCTTTTTAAATGCCACATAAATCACCTTAATTAAAAATTAATTAAGTGACCTAAAATTTGACATTCATTTAAAAAAGAGATTTGAGTATGGAGAGTTGTGTAGACTTTGGAGCATCGCATCTCCAAGCCGTGATTGAAGGAGGGGCGTATGTGGGCTTTCTGCTTTGAATGCACAATTAGGGAAAAGGAGTCATTCTCAGCGAGGGAACCCAATAAGTCACTCATGGTGTGCAACAGTGATTCATGCAACCTGACCTGGGCTACATGTGTCTCAGATGCAAATATGCACAAATGTCTAGTGCACTGGAGAGTAGATAAATGGGCAAACAAATGTGGGATGCTGTGTCAGGAGACATGTTCCAGGGTGCAAATGACAGGTGACTAGGACGGGAAAAGCTTGCATGAGGGAACTAAAGGGAGCTTGCTGGGCGAGGGGGAGGGGGAGGCTTTAGGGGAGAGTCATTAAATGGTCAGTATTAAAAAAGAGGGCACCAACTATATCAAATCAACCTTAGAAACACATAGCCACCAACGACCATTGCCCAGAGCTCCCGAATCCAGATGTTGCCGAGGGATGGTGGTCTTAAAGTTCGGATCTGAGGCCCCACCCTCACTGAACCAAGGCCAGTGGAGACCCGTGGAGGTCAAAGATGCACCCAAGATGCAGAGGTGCTCAAGGGCAGACCTTCCAGCCCTCCGAGGAAGTGGTTCTCCACCTGATGCCCATGGGAATCACTCGGGTAGCTTTTAAAACCACCAAGGCCATAGGCTTTCTCTGTCTACTGATTTCATTGGTCCAGGTGGGGCCTGAAGATCAACAGTATTTCTAATTCCCCACATGACTCCCATGGGCCATCAGGATGCTGCTCCAGAAGGTGATCTAATCCAATTCATGGGAGAGGAATTCCGCCTGGATTCGTCCGACCAGGTTCTGGGCCTTCCCCTGTGGTTATTTGCTGTGAGACCACAAGCAAAGCACCTGGCAAGTAACTGGTTGCATTTTGTAGTGCCTTACTGTTTAAAAAACATTTGTCTGCACAGGATTTAGTCTCTCGAATCTTCGATCTCCTGATTAATCAAGCAGAAATAACGATAACTATTATGCAAGTTTTTTAATGATGTTCAAACAAGGAAGGGTTAGGAAAGTACATTGTAAATGATTAAAGTGCTGGACAAAGGTAAGGAAAGATGGTAATTTACTGCTCTCTGTGACTTACATCATTATTCTGGGAAGACCTGCTGTTTCAAAGATAATAAATAAATTCCCACGAAGAAGATCCTTACTAACAAAGGATCCCCAGGCACAACTCTCCCCAGAGCAGCTTGGCCTCAGATCTCCCTAAGCTTTCCTTTGTGATCAGGGCATTTGGTATAACAATAGTTACCAAGCATCACTGGCACCCGGGGGTGGAGAGCATCCGGAAGTGCCAGCAGGAGTCTCTGCTGCTCCTGAGGCTGGCTATGACCACCCAGGGCCTCAGGCATTGTACTCCATAAGCCAGAACAATCATTTCACAGCCACGGAGAGGATGCCGTTTAAGAAACTCAAGCCCTTGATTAAAACCATTCCCCAATAGTACTTCCTTCCTTGGAATTTATGGGCCCCATAAAAAGAGAACTTGAGAAGACAGAGCGGTTGTTTCTGTTGCGGCTCATTAGTCTGGAGTTGGGGCCGGCAGTAGAGATCAGAGGACCAGGCACACGTCTAATTGAATCTCTCACAAGCACAGTTCCGTGTACGGAGGAAGCGGTGCCAGGGAGCCTAGCCACCTCCCGCCAGGGAAGGAGATGGGGGGGAGTTGGGGGAAGGGTTAGAGGAGGTGGCTTCTCTGGGCTGCAGCTGTGCATTACCTGAGACAAGAGAGGTTTGGGGGACAAACTCTGGGACATCCGGAGGGTGAAAGCAGCACTACCTTCCCACTACCAGACCCCACCTTTGTCAAGGTTTGGGGTGAAGGGCACGGATGCCAACTTTCCTGCCCTTGTGTACTCACAATCACCACTCCTGAGGACACCCATCACCTGCAGTAGGTGGACCTCACAGACAGACACAGTACAAAGGGTAGAGAATAAGATGTCAGAAATGTGGGTTTTCTCCAATCCCTCAGCAAGCCACATAACCACGCTAAGCCTTTGTATTCTCAACTATAACAGATATAATAAAACTCTCCACATGTAGTACATAGAATCAATTCAATCCCCAAATACTGGGGTGAGGAGATCTCCATACATGATACTGTTATAGACTCATGAGGACAAGACTGGGTACCGCCCTTCCAGCCACCCACAGTTTGGTGAGGAAGACAGGCCTACAAACAGCTAGTTACAATGTGAGGCAGAGTGTCCGCCGTGTGAAATGCAAGAAGTAACGAGCGATAGAAATCCAAGTGAAAGGACAATTCATGGAGGGAAGAATGGGAGAATCCACAGAAATGTCATCGATGACATGGTGAGGTCTAGGTCCCCATTACTGAGAGATGAGCTGATGGTGGACGATGCTCCCAAGTGAAGGGTGACCCACACACGACCAACCCCATGTGGAACAAACTCTCTAAGCATAAAAGAAAAAAAAGAAGAAATCACCAAGGGAAATATGGATATGTTTGGATCATGTGCAAAGTGAAAACTCCTGTGTGTCAAGACACATTATAAACAGAATGAAAATGCATGTAACATACTGGGAGAAATGTCAAATATAGAATAAATAGTTTCACATCCTTACTCCTAATCTCATACAATTCTATGTGAAAACATGAAGAACCTAATCGATAAATGGGCAGCTGGAATTGGGCAATGTAAAAGTAAAATAAAGCTAGTGACATGTGAAAAAAATATGCAGTCTCACTAACTACCAAAAAAATTACAAAATAAAACAGCAGGTCAATACCGTTAGTTAAAAATGAAAATCGTGGTAATATTCAGGGCCGGCCAGGACTCAGTAAGAGGGGCATGCATGTCTGAACACAGCTGGTGAGAGTATAAATTGGATTAACTTCTAGAAAACAATTTGGCAGTATCTATTAAGGGCCTTTAAAGTGTTTACACCCTTTGATTCAGTAATTCCACTTCTGGGAGTCTACCCTACGAAAAATAATCAGAAAGGCAAGCAAAGGTTTATGTTCAAAGACTCTCTTCGAAGACTCGTATGAACAACCTAACGATGTAGTCGTCAAGTGACGTTTAAATGAATAACGGTACGTGTCACAAAGTGTCACAGCCATTAACAGGCACTCTCCCGGAGAATCGTTAAATCTTTGGAAAAGCCTGTGGTGGTGTTTAATTCTTTTAAGGCACATACACATAGGCTTCACCTATACATTCTTTGAAAGAATAGGCCAAAAACACTTCGGACACGTTAAAGACGAAGGCCTCTAGCTAGTGAAACTCTAGGCTTTGCCGCTGTCCATTTTCACCCTGCGTCCACCCTTCAGACAGCAGGCACGTGCGTCTGGAATGAAGAAAAGTAGAGGAAGCCGTAAGACACATCCAGGGAATGACACGTCACTGATGTGGGAAACACGCGTGTGCTCATGAAAACACACCAGGAGAAACAAGGCCTGGTCGTCAGGTGAGAGTAAAACACGGCGCTGCTTGCTTGTGCTCCACTGGTTGAGGAAGGCTTTGCAGGTTATTGATTGATCGATCGATTGATTGATTGATTGACTTATATTTTCTTCATTAGGGCTGGGAGCAAGGGTGATAAGTTCCTAACTATGTCATGATCCAATATAAGACATCAGAAAAAATATTTTGAAAGCTAAAAATCACCAAGCAAAGGTGAAGAATTTTTCTTATTATTCTAAATACCTTTGCCTGGAAAGAGGGGCAGAGAGGACAGGCAGTGTCACCAGGCAGGCAGGGCCCACTGGGGTGGACACACCAGTCCGGTTCTCACAACGGCCCCCCGCTGGAGGCCACCTGCCTGCCACTGCCCCTCACCCTCACTTAACTGGCAACTTCCCCTATTAAGTGGGAATAAAACAGAGTTGCCCAGTGCTGGTGGGTATAGTTTAGTGAGTAGGCAGGGAAGTGCTGGTGCTGTGCGGGGCAGGGGCAGGTCCACTGCATATGATGCCAGGTACCCTTGCCGTGAGCTTGATTTCTGCAACAAAGCCCACAGCCACTCCCAGAAAAGCCCCCACAGCCCTGCCTTTAGGGAGGATGCCCCTCTGCAGGGGGAAGGCTGTGCCTTCCAGCGACCAACAGCAGTTTCTCAAAAGCATTTCATTTCCTAGCTTTCAAGGGAACAAACAGAACTGGCAAGTGGTGCATTTCCCTGCACTCAGAATTTGGGAGGATTTGGAGAAAACATTGGCTTAGGCTGTCTTGAGGCACAGGGACAGTTGGGGTGGCATGTTTCCTTCTGCATGAGGAAGAAAGGGGCGGAGATGACCAGTCTAGGGAACCAGAGATCTAGTCACAAAACACGTTAAGGAGCCGAGAAGTTGGTCTGAAGCTATGCTGGCCTCCATCCAGATGACCGGGCCTCCGCTGACATAGTCTCCGACTGCAGCTGGGGCCAGGTTCGGGTGGTGCATTGGTTTCCCGTGGCTGCTGTAACAAACTACCACAAACTCGGTGACTTAAAACAACATGGATTTATTCTCTGAGAGATCCAAAGGGCAGAAGTCTGGAAGCACTGTCGGTGGGCTGCAGCCATGACAGCAGAGCTGGCTGCTTCCGGAGGCCCTGCAGGAGAATCCCTTGCCTTGCCTTCTCTGGTTTTAGGGGCCACCTGCCTTTCTTGGCCTGTGACTCCAAACCTCGCTGCCATCACCCCATCTCCTAGTTCTTGCTCTGACTTTCTTGCTGCTGTCTTTGTAAGAACCTTGTAGTTATACCTGGACAATCCCGAATAATCTCCCCATCTGAAAGCCCTCAATTTAATCACATTAGTAAAGTCCCTGTTGCCACAGAACATAACATATTTGCTGGTTTGGGGGATTAGGATGCTGGTCGTTGGGTGGGTCCGTTATTCTGCCAGCCACAGACAGGGAACCTAATGTGCAGGCACTTTGTGAACCCTTGTAGGGGCCAGGCAGGGGGTGGTGCGGGGGGACACACGGAGGCTCTGATCACTTGGCAAGAAGAAGGGAGCGTGCACTAGAGCTGGTTCTAGAGCCAGGCTGCATGGGACAAACGCCAGATGAGTCTGGAGCACAGAGTTCATGGGGAGAGATGGACAGGTGAGACATGGAAGGAAACTTGGGCCAGATCACAAAGGACCTTGAAGAGCAGGTTTAAAACCTTAGATGTGATTCCCTGAGGGAAGCAGGGCCTGTGTTTCCCATGTCCAGGAGTTAACAAAGTGCCCAGCCAGGCTGACAAGGCCCAGTTGCCCTCAGCTGACAAATGGAGCCTTATCTGGACTAGCCTAGGAGAGAAGGCCCAAGGCTACCTCCAGCGCTCCCCTCCCATGAGATGGAGAGAGCAGCTTTGCAGTCTGACACACGGGCCCTGAATCCCATTTACCAGCTACAGGACCTTAGGCAAGTCACTTAAGCTGCTGACTCAGTTTCCCACTGAGGAACTGGGCACTGTTAAGGCTCATCTTGCTTCCTTACAGAGCCAGGCGTGCGGAGGTACAGAGGCACCCTAGAAGGAAACAGGCTAGACTTGATAGTTCTGGTCCATTCTCTCCACCATCCAACTGGGCGCTGAGATGGATGGGGTGGGGGTGGGGAGACTGTTGAGGCACCAGCTGCCATGGGGACAAACATAGAAAACAGGGCAGAGTACAGGGCAGCCGGACATGGGGTGGGCCCTTCCTGTTCATCTCCCCATGGGCCAGAGGCTCCCCACCCCACACCCACCAAGAGCTGCCATCAAAAGCACCAGCCAGGCCCTTGCTAGGTGGCCCCAGGCAAAGTGCCCATTCAGTCAGGTACGCTGGGCCAAGCCAGCCTTCTCTTCCCTGATGCCTGGCTCTCTGGGGTCACAGGTTAATTAATTATCATAACGCATTGTTCTTAATACAGAAACAAATAACTGCTAACATGTTCCTTATAAACAGCCCCCTCTCCCTTCCTCCACTGGAGATGATTTACCTAGAATTTCAGAACTGGAACAGGCCTTAGAAATATGGCCAGAGCCCCTCCTTTTGTACATGGAGAGGCTGGGGGCAGACAGAGGAGGGCACGGCAGTCAGTCCGGGAAGGAGCTGGTCCGGGGCCTGGGCCCTCACAACACTGTTCTCTGTGTTCCACACCTCAGAGAATGGCATGTCACTAGCATCACTCCAATGGTGGGATCTAGGGTCAAGAATGTGGAGGACAGACGCTGGACCAGATACTCCCCTGAATATCCCAAATTTGACCTTGAAGGTAGGGTTCTCTGTATGCAGATGAGGCACTACCTGCAAGCTGTCTACCTGGCACATTGAAGACATGGGTTTGAGGACCCTGGACTATTGAGGGGGCATGGACCAAACCTCAGCTGCCCTACTGCTCCCCATCACTAGAAAGTGAATTCCCCAAGAGGCTGCGGGGGTGTTAGGGCTTCGACTTCCTGTCAGCCTCCTGGTGTTGGCCCTGGGTGTGGCCAGATTGAGAGGTAGGTGTCTCAGGCCACTGGGATGTGAATGGCAGGGCCACCCACACTGACCAGGGGTATGTGTCTCTGTGCTCTCCAGGAACACCCCCGGGCTCCAAGATGGCCTTGCAGAGTTCCTTCACTTGCTGGAATGGGACAGTCCTCCAGCTCGGGCAGGCCTGCGACTTCCACCGGGACTGCGCCCAGGGAGAAGATGAGGGCCAGCTGTGCAGTGAGTAGACGGGGCGGCCCCTGCCCACCTCACCGCAGCCCATGCTCATAGTTCTCTCTGCCCCCATCACCCCTTGCACTCAAACTTGGCCAACCTTCCTTACGTCCAGTGCCATTTGTGTCTCTTCTCAGTGGCAACTTTCGGAAGCTACACAGTCTTCAAGAGACAGAGCTCTGACCTGTGGTCCAGAAACAGCATAGGGTCAGGAACCAAACAAGATCTTATAAGTTACGCTTTCAACTTCCTTATGCATAGAGACAAGCGTCCAGGCCAAAGCACAGCCCTGTAACCTGACATTAGGAGCCTTCCTTGCCCGGACTCCCCTCACTTTTCAACCCTTATGCCGTCGCCCACCTGCCTCTGTCACCCTCCCCATCTTCCACGCGCCCCAGTGCTGGCCATATCAGACCGCTCCTCCGCTCCCTCGTGCCTCCATGGCTTTGTTTGGGTCATATCCCTTGCCCAGCATGCCCTGTCCCTTCTTAAGTCACATCTGCTCCTTCAAGACTCACCTCAACAGTTGGTTCTTCTGGGAACCCCCCTCTGACAGCCCCCAACAAGTGCAGCTGCTTCCCCTCCCTCTGGACCTCTTATTCCTCTGTCCACACTTTTTAAAGCTTTCCTGAGATGCTGTTCCTATACCACATGATGCACCCACTTAGAGAGCACCAACCAGTGCTTTTGAGCACAGCGCCGGGTTGTACAACCCTCACCTCAACTAGTTTTGGCACGTTTTCATCCTCCACAAGGAAACCTTTAGAAGTCTCTCCCTACTTTCCTCCACCTTTGCCCCCTCCTCTAGCCCTAGAGCAACCCCTAATCTGCCTTCTCTTTCTACAGATTTGCCTATTCTGGGCATTCATGGAAATGGAATCTTACAATACGTGGTCTTTCGTGATTAACGTCTTTCACGTAGCATATTTTCCAGGGCCACCCGTGTTTCAGCTCGTCAGTCCTACGTGTATTTTTATTGCCAAACAACATCTCGTTGTAGAGATAGACCACATTTTGTTCATCCTTTTTTCCAGTTGGTGGGCATTTGGGTTGTTTCCATTGGGGGCCTATTATGAGTAATGTTGCTGTGAACATTTGTGCACAAGTCTTTGTGTGGATAGATGTTTTTTCCCTCTTGGGTATATACTTAGGAGTAGAGTCGCTAGGTCATACAGTATCTCCATGTTTAACAGACTGAGGGACTGCCACGCTGTCTTCCACAGTGGCTGCACCATCTTACATTCCCACCAGCACTTTTCTTCAAGGGAAACCACAAACACAGAACATATGAAATCTGAGGTAGAAAATGTGCTAGATCCTGGAGCAGGGGCGAATACCACAGCACCTTCCCTCACAGCGCTGAAAACCCAACGTGGGACAGGAAAGGAAATGATAGAACCGTGGTTGGGAAAGATGTAGCAGATGTGTGCCTGGATGCTGAGCGGCCCAGACCCAGCAGCAAATGCGACATCCCTGAGGTACCAGCCCCACGACACTGGCCTGCAGAACAGCTTTAAAAAACTAACAGTGTTTCCCAGGTCATCTGGAGGACAGATTGTCCCTTTGGGGGAAACAGTTTTATTTATTCTCTTTTAAAGGAAGCAATAAAGAAATCCATTTTTTCAACTTGAAAAACTACCTTTTATGCAAAACTTCCAGTGAAGTTTTCCAGTAATCATGGAATTGTGGTTGTTTTCATAAAACTCGGTAAAAGAGTTGCAGGTAAGCGCTTTGCTTGTCCCTCCAGTTTGGCTGCTGGCCTTTCTCACAGAGCCCTGGCTCTGCCTGTGGACCAGTGAAGCCTGCCACCCGTGCTGCCCCAGGCAGAGACCGAGGTGTCTCTCCGTTACTGGTCTCTACAGTACTTCCAGCAGTGCCGCTGAGCTGTGTGATTTTGCTTTTGCCTTTTTTAAGTTGTTTGACATCAACTTCCCAGCAGGGACACAGATCAGGCAGGGCATGCCCTGATTTACAATTAAGAAAATGAAAAGCACAGAGAAGGTAATTGGTTTGTTCCGGTCACACAGCATGTCAGGAACAGAGCCACGATTAGAGCATCGAGCCTGCGGGGTCCAGCCCATCACTGTGCGCCCAGGGCATTCCCCACCATTCTGGGACTTGCCATCATCTCCTTTCCGGGACCAGCTCCAAGCTTGAGGGCAGCCTGGCTGTGGTCTGGAGGGCAGACGCCTGGGGCCTGGTGGCCTTTGCAGCCACACTTGAACAGCTTCTCCGGCCAGCTGTCAGAATGACAGCTCCGCACTGGATGACACCCCCACCAAGCTCTTGGCTACAGAAATCCATTGCTAGGGAGAGATCAATTGCAAAGGATGGTTTCTCCATCTTTTTGCCACTCTGATCTGCACAGTACACTTCGTAAATACCCTTTTTCTTATTTGTGTGCCCCATTCTCTCTGGGATGCCTGCTGTTCTTCCTTTCACGTTGACTGATGTTGATTCTGGAAACCATTCCCATGGAGGTAGCAGCGACCACAATAGTAATGCTGTCCAACATTTACTGAGCATTTACTATGTACTGCAGGGGCCTCAGACACCTTTCATACGTTAACCAGTTTCATCCTCGCAACAGTCCCATGTGGTGCTGTTAAATCCGTCTTGGAGATGAGGGACCTGAAGTCTGTGGTCAAACTGCTAGCCCATGGCTGAGCTGTGATTCAGACTCAGTCTGACTCCAGAGCCCACACTCTGAACCTCTACAAGCCAGACGTTTTTTGTTCTGTGAGTTTCCAGCAGTTGGTTGTGAGAAGCATAGCCCTCGCTACAGATCCACCCTGGAATAAGGTACCAGGAAAAAAGGCAGGGAAGGCACAGGGCTCTGCCACCACCTTCCTGGGAAAGGGGTGGGGATAGGATCATTCATCCCCACCTCCGGGCCTCATTTCATCACCTGTAATGTGAGTTGGAACGTGATGCCCACTGATGTGTCAGTGTCCATAACACACAGACAATGCTCTTGACCTTACCTGGTCCTTCCCAGGTAGACTGGATCCCATTAGAGTGCTTTCTCTGAGCAGGTGTTCTCCTGGTGGGGATGTCCAGGTCTTCTAGGGAACCCCCAGAAGGGTCACCAGTCTTGATTCAGGGTAGTCAGCCAAGCAGGTTGTAACCCATCAACTCTCAGCCTCAAGTCCACACTCTCCCCAGAAGCAATTCCCCACACCTACCAGAGCGTCATTCAGATGATCAGACTCAACCCCGAGCAACATTTCTGTCTGAGATAAGTGGGGGACCTGAACGGAGGTGGGAGCACCGCCCCTGCCCTGCTCCCTCCAGTTATGAACATGTCCATTCCCACCCCGCCCTCCACACCCACACGCCATCCTCCTTCCCTCTTCCCAGGTAGACACTGTGATCCAGGTGAGACACCTGGGATGCTGTGACCCATCATAGGGTGCCTGCCCTGTTCCCCGTGCGTCTGCCCAGGAAAGGGCGAGGGTTCCCACCTCATCCTCTGACGGCTGTTTGCAAGCGGCTCACTTCCCCTCCACGTGCTCAGTAATATCATCTGTTTTGGGGGGGATACTCTTCCTGCCAGGCAAAAAGAGGGTTTTTATGCTTCTTTATTGTGAAATAAAACATGTTGGCTGTAAAACATTTGAAAACCTAGAAAAGTACACGGGAGAAAGTAACTATCGCCCATAACCCTCCCTCTCAGACATTCAGAGACAACCATAATATTTTGATGTATTTCTTCTAACATTTTTTTCCGTGACTATATTTTCAAGGAAATGTATAACACATATTTATCAAAAATGTTAACAGAGCTGTCACACAGGAAGGAAAAGAAGTGGTGTCATTTGGCCTGGAGTTTACACTTGGCAGTTCCTACAGCCGTTGCTGAGGTCACATCGCTATGACTCCACAGATTTGTCTCTCTTAGAGTGGAATCAGGTGTCATAATTGCCCAGTGTTGCGGGATTGATTGACCCCCACACAGCCGATGTGACCATCAAGCCAGTAAGATATCTGGCTGCAGCCCAGGAAGAGGGTCAGGTAGAGCCGTGCTTCGCAGACGTTCGGAACCACCTGGAGATGGTTAAAAATGCAGATTCCGATCCTGGGGATGGGGTGGGTGTGGGGGACCCAAGAGCCCGCATGTCTAACAGTTCCACAGGCAACACAGGTGTGGCTGGTCCCTGGACCACATTTTGAGTGGCCAAGGGTTAGAGGCCTGAACTCACTCCCATTCCATTCACCAACTAAGTATTGAGATCCCACAATGTGCCAAGCACGGCGCGGGTGCTTGGGGTGAATGCGAGGAGAAAGAGATGGTAGAGGGGGAGTTGACATTCGACCCAACCCTGTGTGCCAACGCTATGCTCAGAGATCGTCCTGAGCCACCGAGGGCCTTTGTCCTGATGCCCACGCCCACCGGCTTCCCTGGGAGCATCTTCTTGCTGAGCCCAGGCCCCTGGTGCTTGCAGCAGTAGAAACCCTCTCATCACCCCTCCCCCTCCCCTTCCGGGTTGTAATTATCACACAAATTATCCATTGACTGACTGTGCTAACTCCTGACGAGAAAGCTGCTTCCCGTCCCAGCTCACCCTGCATCCTTTGCCACGCTAGAACGCGGATGGGCTTCTGGAAGGCGGAGAATGCCAATGGCTTTCCTGCTTCCTGTCCAGGTGGGAGGCCGGGCAGAGCTGCCACAGGCATTTCCAGAAAGGCCAAGGAGGGGCCGTCTCTGCCTCCAGATGTGAAGGATAATTGATAAGGCCACCACCACTCCATGTTTTCTCAGAGTTCTGCTCACAGATGTTTCTGCACTCTTTTATGTTGTCCTCAAAACAGCCCTGTGAGCTTGACACTAGAGTTACCCCAGGTTACAGATGAGGGGGCAGAGGCCCTGAGGGAGGAAGTGACTTGCCTAAGGCCACACAGGAGGAAGTGGTGAGGCTAGGACCAGAGCCTGGTGTCCCCTCCCAGCTGTTGAGGCAGCAGCGCCCGTGAGTCAAGATCTCTGCTCACCTCCTGACACGGTGAGGGGACAGCGATATGCCCTGTAGGCCCCAGCTCAGCCCTGCCTCCTCCTTCTGCCAGGAGCCCCTCACCCGCTAGAATCTTCCACTGTAGCTCCTGGTAAAACACGCCTCTAAAGGATGCTTCATGGAAGGTCACCAGTTAGTTTTTGCAGAAGAAGTGGATGTGGGATCCCTTGAGGGGGGCATAAAAAATAAAACAGAAAGATCTCCTTAGCTTTTGGATTTTTAATCAGAGGAACATGCAGGGCTTGGGGGAAAATGATTTCTTCAGGGGGGTATAAATGGGAAGAGATGTTCAAAGTCACTGACAGCCTGTTTTAATTTATAATCTGCCTCTGTGTGAAATGCACAGAGAATCAGGGGGAAATGAGTAATAATTCACTAAGGTGCTGTCACAGCCAGGAAACGTTAGGGCCCTCTTTGTTAGCCTGTGGCTGCCAAGAAGGCTGAGACAGAGGAAAGACGCAGAGCAGTGGGTCCAGAGAGAGAGCACCTTCCCTCTCGTGCGGGACACAGCCCGGTTGCTTCTCCACAGCCTGGCCAGGGGCCGCTGGACACTGCCCCAACAGCCTGGATGGCGCACTACGGGCCCGGTGCCTTCCCAGCAGCCAATCTCCGAGGAAGCTGCAGAACATAAGCTCTCTAACCCTCTCCCCTTTCCTCCTCCCTCTGCGGGCAGCAGGGAAATGGATGGTCTATAAAGCTGACTGTGGCCTCTTCGATGGGACCTGAGGTCAGTCTGATGCAGAGAAAAGGATAATGGAGCCCTTTACGCTGAGCCAACAGATGATGTAAAGACACCCCAGTGACTGGGATTTCTCGGTCAGGATAGGCGAGGTGATGCTGCAGCAATAAACCATGCGGCACTTCAGGGGCTTAACGGAGCTTTCACAGGCCCTGTCCACTGAGGGTTGGGGCCCTGCTCCACAGGGTCTCTCAGGGGTGCAGGCTGGCAGGGGCTCCGTTGTCAGACAGCAGTGTCCCCAGGAACAAGAACTCTCCTTGGTCCCTTCCGCAGGGGAAGGGGGGCGACTGAAGAACTGCACAAGGGCTTTTCTCAGCCTCAACCCAGAAGAGACACACATCACTTCCGCTCACGTTTCATTGGCCAGAACTTCTCCTGGGGCTTCGCTTAACTGCAGGGGGCCTGGGAAATCAAGGTTGAGCCAAAAGAAAGTTCTGAACCCGTGTGCCTCTGTGGAGAGGGGTGATTTGAGGAACCCAAACCGAACTCCTGGCCAACACTGCCACTGCTACCGGTGCATTCTCACCATTGGGTTGGCCGTTCAAAACGTCGTTTGGGTAGTCACATGTTGTCTTCACCCGGGATCAGGTTCATTGTGGAGCCATGTAAAGAACACAGCATTTAGAAATAGAAGAACTAGGTTCAAGTCCCAACTGGGTTCCCTAATGGCTATGTGCCCTTGGTCAGGTTGCTTAACGCCTCTGAGCTTCTGCCGTGTCCTAGCTACAGCTGGGTTAACGATACCCATTGCTGGGGAGTCGTCAATGTTACTCTTCTTTCTGAAGATTACAACATTGTAAACCAGCACATGCACAAGTTAGGGACTGGGGCCTCTCTTCATTCTGACCAGTATCATTAGACACCCAGGGTCTGGCTGGGGAGCTGTTATTACTGAGAACAGTTTGGTCACACCTGGCCTATTATACTTGACTTTGGCATATTTTGCATTTGGCCTGCCTGGAAATGACTGTGTCCCTGTGCTCTCCCTGCAGGTAAACTCCCTGCTGGTTTTTACTGCAATTTCGAGGATGGCTTCTGCGGCTGGTCCCAAGGCACACTCTTGCCCCACGTGCCCCGGTGGCAGGTCAAAACCCTAAAGGAGGCCCAGTTCCAGGACCAGCAAGGTACTGCCACTCCCTTTCCCTCCCCCTGGTGCCCACCTGGTCAGATGAAGGACTTAGGGCACCGCCCCAGGGCAGTTGGACCTTGCCCCACCATGCAGGACAAGCCCAAGTGGCTGTCCACAGCTTGCCCTGGGTACTCCCACATGGTTCCCTCTTCAACCTTCCTGGGCTCTAGAATGATTAAATCAGACCCAGGTAGATGTCACCTTTTGTAACTTAAAATGAGAACCTCGGTGAAGGATTAGCTGAAAGATAAGAATAACAGCATCAATAATAATAATCCATTCATTCAACAAGTATTTCTTGAGACCTACTATGTGTCAGGACCATTACTCGCTGAGAGGTAAGGAAAATGGTAGTCCTCTTTATAGCTGGCTAGGCCCATGTCCTTGGCCCCAGGATGATGCCCTGGGAACCATGCCCCCCTCTGGTCCATTCCCTGCAGCCCGGCCTCCTCAGCCATGCCCCTACACTCACTTCCAGCTTACACTGGCAACTCCCTCCCCCTCGTGCCATAGCCCATCCTCCTGAGACCCAGGCCTGACTGCCAGCAGGACAAAGGGCCTTCACACACCCAAGAGATGGCCACTCACGCCTGACTGAGCTGGTTCCACAGTTGGAGACATTGGGTGTGATGGGACCAGAGAAAGCCTGTGAGGCCAGCACAGCTCTGAGAGCTGGGCTGCTGGAGAGGCCAGATCATCCAGGCTTGGGCCCAGCCTTGTACTATGTCCAGCGGTGAGGCCTGGGAAGGCCCTGGGGTCCTCCTGTCCATAGGACGAGTTGGAGGGTCAGCCTCTCTCCCTCTTTCCTCCCCTGCATTTGCTTGTTCTGTGTGGAGCTAGAGACCCTCATACAAGAATCCCTCTCTTTCCAAGAGATCACACATCCTACGGATTCCTTCAAGAATTAATAATAATAGTTATTACTATAAAAGTGTGAAAGTGGACAACATATAAGGCAACCACTGAAAATTCCAGAGCCCATACAGTCCTGTCCTTGGTCCTCAGGGCTAGGTGCACCTGAATGAGCCCTGCAGGGCCCCTCGCCAGATGTGGAGGCCCGAGGGCTCCTGCCTCACCTCCCAGCTTCCTGGGCACGCTGCATTGTCCTCTGCACCCCGTCTGCAGGATCAGAGAGAGAGATGGAGCTCAAACGAGACCTGATCTCCGTGGCTCTGCTCATTTTGATAGTCCCCTGACAGCACCTGTAACAAATAAATGTTCAGCACTTGCTGAATACCTCGAAAGCCTCCCACAGTAATTCATCCCATTGATTGCTCTGATCACAGACCAATTTTCCTTACCTCGAGCTAAGCTCTACCTTTCTGTAAATTCTACTCACTGCTCATGATTTCCCTTCCCAGAGCCCCACAGCACCAAACTACAGCCTTTCGCACACAGGCAGCCCTTCACAACCATTGTGACCCAGACACCACATGAGGTCCTTTCTCTCCCGTCATATCACCCCATCAACTCAACTCTTCCTGCAGGGCGGGTGGCATGCTTTCTGAGATTTCTGGCCCATCCTGGCTCCTCTCTTCTGGACCCACCTAAATGTGATACTTGGTAGTGACTCAGTCACAGACTTTGCTAAGAGACAGGGAAAAGTAGAGATGGATGAGTACAGTCCTGCTGGGCTTTTCTGGGGTGCCTGAGAAGTTGTGGGCTCGCTCTGGCCCAGCCTCCAGAGCCCTGACCGTCTACAGAATGCCCTGCCATTCCTGGGGGCTGACAGATGCTTCTTCCACTGCCACATGGGGTTGGAGCTCACCTTCTCCCAGGTTTCTGGACAGGCTAGTGCTTAGGAGACACGAGGGATGAGTCTTCCTGGTCAGGGCCTGTGGCACAGGAGGACCTGGGCCCTGGAAGGGAGAGAAGAGAGTGAAGATCATAGAGACCATTGGTGGGCAAAGCACTGGCATGACTGGAAATGGGGAGCGTGGGGCTGGGGATGGAGGAGTCCAGGGTTCTTTGGGCTGTTCCTGGCCTAGAGGCTAATGCCGGTGACCTTGAGACATCAGGGATGCAGTAGCTCAGACATATGATGCTAGGACATCACAGGCCCTGTAGAATGAAGACCTTTGCATAGCCAAGTTTTGTTGACAGTGACAAGTGGCTGTCTTATCTACTGGAGAGGGCAGAAAGCTACGACCTCCACGATGTTCTGAGGCTAGAGAAGATGCTCCTATTAACCCTGCACTTGTTGACTCTGCACCCTTGGGGCCCTTGGCTATTCGATGATAGTGCACTGTTGACTCTTTTCCTCTCTGCCCCAGACCACGCCCTGTTGCTCAACACCACTGAAGTCCCTGCTTCTGCAAGTGCTACCGTGGCCAGCACCACGTTTCCTGCGCCGATGAAGAACTCTCCATGCGAGGCAAGTCTCAATGCTCCTCTAGTTCTCTGACCTCTCCTCCACCCCTCCCCTCTGCATTTCTAGGTGCTCAAAGCAGCCGAAATGGTCAGGCTGTTCGTCCTCCTGGAGGGAGGGCAGCAGGGCCATTGTGCCCCCTCCTGGGCAGACAGCACCCACCGACATGGTGAAGCCCCAGCTGCAGAGGATCTTACCTTAAACAGCCACACTCAGCAACACTGGGCTTTTGCAGTCGGGCCTCGATTTAAGCAAACTCAGAAAGTACAATACTTCCAAGGCACCACGGAGCTAGGGTAACAGTGATTTGCAAAAGACTTCCTGCAGAATCTTTTTAAAAAATAACAATCTCTTGTGGCGCAACTCAAATTTTATAGAGCATCAGAAATCTGATTTACGTAGATTTCAGGAAGACATCAATGGCATTCAGTGAGGCACCTCCAGAGTCACCTACCTGAACGGTTCCTGCGGCTGCTACCTCCTTAGGGCGGGGGTGGAGGGAGCGGCGCCATGTTCCCGAGCATGAGGTCACACGTGTTCTGTAGGGACCGAGAAATGTGCTTGGACCCAGCGTGGCCCCATGGTTAAGCTCATGGGGTCTGGAATCAACCAACCGAGTCCAAGCCAGGTTCCACCCCCGATCAGCTGCGCAGTTTGTTTGAGCAGCTAATGACCCCTCAGGGCCTCAGTTTCCTCATCTGGAAGGTGGAGGCAATAAGAGTGCCGATACCAAGGAGGTGAGAATTAAAGAGGTTAATGCCTGTGGAGGGCTTATCACAGCTACTGGCACAAATTAAGCACCACGAGAGTTAGCCAATGGTGCCTGGCACCTGCTATAAACACACGAAAGCAGAATGGGGGAGGAGAAAGGGGATTTGAGCCCCAAATCAGACTCTCTGCCCCGGGAGCCGGGCCACACCTGTGCTTCTTTGCCCCGCCTCCCCTGCCCCCAGCACTGCATCAAGCCCTTGCTCATGGTAGAAAGCCAATACCGAGTGTCGATTTGGCCTGTCCTCTCTTTCTGGAAACTCAGAGGAGAGGTGTCTTGCTGGCTTGTTTCAGGAATAGCCATCTGGCCTCGGAGCCCTTTGTTTCCCTCCAAGAGGTGGACACTGAAACTGACGAGACCCGCTTCTCTGTCGTCTGGCAGGAATCCCGGGTCCCGCGACCCTCACAGGCAGCTTCCCTGCCAAGGCGTGGGCACACCCAAGCCTTCCAGGCTTTCTGTGAAATGAAAATCCACACAGACAAAACAAACGAGAATAGAAAAGATGTTACCAATGAAATTTTTCAATCAGAAGAATGGTCCAATTAAATCTGGGGCTCAACATCTGCCCTGCCTTTCTCACCCTCCTCCAGTTCAGGTTCTCTGACCAGACTTTGTGCACCTCTGTGAGCTACCTTACCCCTTTCTGGAAGAAGGCAGGACACAAAGAAGTAGGCTCATTACATTAGGTTGTATTGGAGAAACCACGCTTTCTGATGCATATGGTGGGGTCATAGTCATTGCTGATATTTCTCAGGAGCCCCCGAGCAGACGCCTGGACAGGAAAGCTTCTTAAGAGGAAATCTAAAGGAGGAGAGATGGTGGGCCCCCCTGGGAGGTGAGGGGGATCCCTAAAGGCATTTGATCTTTAAGTGTACCCTTCACTGGATTTACTAGAGCCTGGTTTTAGAAAAGGAAATGTCAAGGTAAAAATGATACTTTTTTCCAGCACTCTGTCATTTCTCTAATGACATTTGGGTTGATCAATAGCTTAAATAGGTGTTTTGTTTCACTGGCCTGCTTTATTTGTCCTCCAGCCACACGCGCTCTGGGCTGGTTCTGCTATTTCCTGCCCTTTTCCAGAACTTCGCTCAGCAGGAGTAATGAAGGGAAAGCAGCGAGTCCGTTCCACTCTCCGCTCACAGGCGCTTCGCGTGCAGGTTTCCAGACATTCATCCAGCGCTGATGGGCCTTTGAATTCACAGCGTTGGGGGAAGTGTTTTCATCAGAAAAATAAATAACCAAAATAGAAATGTGCGTTTCCAGCGTTGTGCGCCTCGACATTTATTTTCTCCAAATCCTAAATGCAGAAGGCAGGAAGTTGATTTTCTTCTCCTGGGTTGGCTGAATGTCAGCGACAGGGAAACGGATGTTGCATTGCTCTGAGACACTGTGTGAGGTGAACTCGGGGCCTTCAAACCCCTCCGGCCCTGCAGGGGCCGCAGTTGGCTGGGGGGCCCAAGTGCAGGGAAGTGGATACTCTACAGAGCCACGGGTAGTCTCCAGTGAGGGTCAGGTCCACAGGGACTGGCAGCTAGTGCAGCCAAGTTCGGGGCTGAATCCACCACCGAGCTCCTTCTCCAAACCTAGACCAGACCTGGTCCATGGGACCGACCCCCAGGGAGTTGAAGCAATTGCAGAATATCACAGAATGCTTTCTCAGGGAACTCCACAGTCACCCACCGATCGATTCCACTGGGGATCTGGTGTCACCTTGAATGCATTGTATGAAAATCTAGATATGAGCTAACTAGTAGGTCTGTGTTTCTCCAGTTGCAGTCACATGTGAAATTAATAATTCAGACTCCTGGGCCCCACCCCAGACCTCCTGAATGACATCCCTGAGCGGAGCCCAGAATCTGCATTTCCAACCCCATGCTCAGGGGTTTGGAGGGCCACTGAAACTTGAAAGTCATTGGCCAAGGCGTTCTTGCCAGCCGTGACTGGAATTTATTCTGATTCCATGCTGAGAGCTTCTCTCCAGGACCTGTGGCCCCAAATGGTGCCGTGTAGTTTGCCTTTTAGAAGAAAGAGTCAGAGGAAGAATTAGAAATGACAAGGTAGGGGACAGAGGCAGTGGAGACAGAAGGGGCTGGGAGAGCGCCCATCAGAGCCCACAGGGAACCACATCAGGTGTTTGCTGATGGGGCAGACATAGCCAGGGTGTGCCTTTGTGCCAGCCAGCTTCCAGGGCCTTCCAGAAGCTTGCTGGCTCTGGCCTCCTCCTCCCGACACCTGCAGCCACCACAGCTAGCTGCCTCTCACCTGGCTGGCCACGGTGCGGGCCCGGCTACCTCCATCACTCTGCACAGTTACATATGGGGCATGAATATCTAAAGACCTCTGCCTAGCCCAGCCACAGAGAAGAGCACTTTGTGGGCTTTGGGCCCCCCACCCCTCTCCTCACCATCTATTCTCTATGGGAAACCAGGGAGTTACAATATATTCAGATTTTATTTTATTTTTTACTTTTATTTAGCTGAGCTCCAGTTCAAATAATTAAAGTTGCCACCAGGGAGAGGAGTCTTGCAGTGGCTTTTACGTGTCACTTGCTGTCAGACCCGCTCGTTCACATCGCCTTGGCTGGGAGACACTCGGATGCGTTCTAGCATTGCAGCTGCTGGGAATGAAGAGGACGGGAGAGTGGCAGGGCCCGTCTCCGCCCCGCCCCTTGCCTTTCACACATCCTAGAAGCCTGAATGTCTCAACAAGCCCCGTGTGGTTTGAGATTCTATTTTATTTGAATAGCCTCCCTGTGACTGGAATATTTTAAACCATGTTCTCAGAACAGAACAAGGCCTGGGGGGAAGAAACTGGGCTCACGTCAACCTCCTTCCCCTCCAAAACCTGGAAGCAGTTTTTCTTCCATGAGCTGCAGGAATGAAAGGGACCCAGGAAGTGTGGGATGAGACCCGCTGGATTGGTGGCGCGACCCCAGGGCAGGGCAGTTCCCAGCTGCTGGTTGTCCAACCTTTCCAGAGCGTCAGTCACCTGTGTCCTCTCCCTACACACGTGTGCAAACACATACACTCTGGGGCCCTGGAACACAGCCAGGCCTTTCTGCCCCTGATACCAGCTTCAATAGCCGCTCAGGACAGAAAGGGACCAGCGGGCTCCTCCAGGGCAGCATGGACTACCTGGCCTGCCGGGAGGGAGGCCTCCACTCAGTGTCATTTAAAGCAGCAAGTGTGGCTCAGAGGCACGTGGGAGAGGAGCTGGCATCTGGCCTTGCCCTCTGCCATCTGGGAAGCCCCTGAGAGGGAGCCGGCCTGCAGTCACGCCCAGCTGGCCAGCAGTGCAGCCAGTGTCCCTGAGACACAATAGCGTCTCCTCTTTCTACGGGAGACTTCCTGTGAATGAGACAGTAGCAGTAAATGAGGGGACAACAGACAAAGGAGAGGAAGACTAGGCCGAAGTCACCAAGGCAGGGAGGGAGTCTGGGAAATGACCCAGAGCCAAACTTCAGTCACCCCAGTTTCAAAGCCCAGACAGGGAGCTCTGCACTGGCTGCTTTGCTCTGAAGCCCAACGGCCTCCCCACCTTGTGTGAGCTCACTCTGCTCCCACCCCCAACCTCATGTGTCACCCTGACCTGGTGCTGGGTGTGAAACTCCAGGGGGTACCTCAGCTCAGCCCCTCAGTGATGGAAACAATTATCTCAGAGAGCCTTGGGCTGGGCCTAAGAATGTTCCTCTTTGCATCTGAGGGGAAGGGGGCAGAGGCCAGAAGTGGTTCCTGAGGCATTTTCTAAATGGCTTTTCCAAAGCCCCACTGGATAAGAGATTTGGGGTCCCGTTTTCAGAATCCAATAACCATCTCACACACCTGTAATAACATTACTGCTGTAAGAACGCCCTATATACAGCCCTGGCTGGTGTGGCTCAGTGGATTGAGCACCGACCTGCGAACCAAAGGGTCGCTGGTTCAATTCCCAATCAGGGCACATGCCTGGGTTGCAGGCCAGGTCCCCAGTAGGGGGGCATGTGAGAGGCAACCACACGTTGATGATTCTCTCCCTCTTTCTCCTTCCCTTCTCCTCTCTCTAAAAATAAATAAAATCTTAAAAAAGAAAAAGAATGCCTATATACATCCATCAAAGATTATGGAGCCTATCTACCTCCCCACGGTCGCCTGTGAGGTGACCAAAATCTTCCCTGGTCTACTGAGGAAGAGCAGCCTCAGAGGCCCAGGAGATGCTCCAAGGTCACAAGTTCAGACGTGCAGAAAGCAGGACTCAAACCCCAGGCCCCTGACTTCAAAGGTAGCTCAGTGGCTTTCTCTGGGGAGTCAGGGTGGCACTCGCAGGATGAGAAGGGCGGCAACCGCAGGGCCTGGACCAGAGAGGCAGCATGGGGGATGGCTGGCGGGGCAGGCACATGGTCGCCTGGCAGGAGGGTGAGGGAGGGAAGGGCACAGAGGGTCCCCAGTCAGGCAGTAAGTTCTCATTTGAAACCCACCGTGTGGCCAGCCATGCCAGCGAGACCACAGGAACCTGGGATCTCTTTAGAGTCTTTATTCACAGAGAAGTTATACTTATTTTCCATATAACAGGTCCTGGTCTCCAGGTTACTTATGGATCACTCGGCTGCATTACATTAAAAAGCAATCCCAAAGTCTGACCTAGGGCCCTCAAACTCCCTAACTCTTTGTACCCCTAGGAGAAAGAAACCTTCCCTCAGTGAGGGAGAGGACCCTTCCTAACTGTTAAGTCAACTTAGGGAGCATTTTAAAACTATTGGTCCCTTATGGCGTGGCCGGCCTTTCACTGTGCTAAGCATTTCACTTGCTTTATCTCATTACCAAAACAGACCTGGGAGAGATTGCTACCCCCCTTTCCTGATGCAGAACCTGTGGCTTACAGACCCCAGTTGACTTGCCCAAGGTCACCCTGCTAGTGCGAGGCAGAGCCACGATTCAGACCAGGTGTGTCCCACTCCGGAGTCAACTCTGTACACACTCTGAGGGCACTAAACTTGAGTTAGGTCACCTGAGCTTGCACCCCACCTCTGCCACTTATGAGCCGTAGGACCTCATGCAAGTCACTTCCTCCAACAGGGGATAAAGGCACCTGTTTTACCTGCGGGGATCCAACAAAAATGTGAACACTCTATTCTCTACAGTGCTTCACGCGTGCTAGTGGTGACTGCTACCATCACCCCTCTTCACACCTGGCATGGTCATGAAGAAGCGGCCACAAACGTAAAGTCAGATGTTGGGTGTGTTCTTTCTTCGCCCCTGGGTCGATTAGCAACATGTGGGAGGGTCGGGAGAATTATTTTGCACAGTGCCTAGCATTAGCACCAGGAGGATGTACCCAAAGGATTTATTTAATCAAAAATTAGTTCTAATTAATTAATTGGGCAGCCCCTCAGTTATGGGCATGACCCTGGTCTGGGATAAGAACTAACAAGGAGACTCCCCATTGACTGTCAAGGATTCAACAAGTGTGGCTCCCCTGAGATTTCTGAGCCCAGAGAACTCCAGAGCTGCGAAGCTGCTGGATCCTGGCATCCTGTCACCTCTTACTGGGATGTGGTTGATGCCGCCAGGACACACACTAATGGGCTAAAGTAATCAACAGCAATTTTAATTGCAGTTGGACATAATTAATTCAAAACCTTTGAGCCATTGAAAATTAATACCTCTGCCATTACATGATGAGACAAATGAAGAATTACTGTCAAGGCATGGGTGGGAATAAAACCCTCCTGGGCACTTGGCGGAGGGTTGGATCCCCTTCGAAATCCACGTGTTATGGTGGGCCCTCGTGGCTCCCACTAGTGATGGTTACAATATATTCAGGTGGCCCCGACATGGAAGGACTCTGTTGAAAACACAGACTGTCCCTAGCTGTCAAAGAAAAAACACTCCCTGGGTGCCGGTGTCCCTGCAGACACTCATGGGCCTGGCGTCCCTTCTCTTTCCAGTGGCTGTCTGTAACATACGTAGGAGTTGCATCACACAGCGTCAATCCTGTCCCCCAGCGGAAGGTTACAAAGCCACTGCACAGCATCCGTGCCATCACACACAGAGAAACTGAGGCACGGAGGAGGCTGTTGGCCCCAGACCACACCACTACCATGTGACTCAAAGGAAAATAGCATTGTTTTCTTCCCACAAGACTGGAAAGATAGTGTTCTGCGGAACCTGGAGGATAAAGCACTGGACTGAAATGCTTAACCCAGTATTCTGCACCCTGCCCTGTTGTTTTTCTGAGCTGTTTATGGTGTTCCCTGCCTGTTCTTTGCAATGTAGGAGAAAGGAACGGACATTGAGCATGAGTATTTGGTGAGCTGGGCACAGGGCTCACCTACTCTATTAAAGTCTCTCAGTCAGCCTAAAGGAGAGTACAGCCGGCCCCTTTTTACAGAGGAAAGCTGAGGCCCTGCGGTGTTACATCCTACACAAAGACAGAGCTGCTCTGATTCCAAAGCCCACGCTGGGTCCTCAGCACGACCCCACCTCATCCCCCAGAGGCTGGCCCCTCCCCTTGGTCTGTTCAGGGGAGAGAACCGGATCCTCCGCGAAGGGGGCGGAAAGACCGCCCTTTCTCTTCCCGCTTTCCAGCAGCGCCGGGACCCTCTTCTCTCGCTGCTTTTTTAATACAGTGTTTATTGTTTTTTCTGATTACGAAAGTGCTCTATGTTTATTATGGAGCATTAGGAAAATACAGGAAAGAATGAAGAAGAAAATTGAAATTGCCCACCGTCTTAGTCCCCGAAGATAACCCCTGTTACCGCATTGCTACATTTCCTTCCAGACAGATAAATGTAGATTCGAGCAGAGAGAGAGAGAAACAGTGTATACATTTAGTATCATACCACATAATATTATATTTTTCTGTGTCAGTATCATTCTTTAGAAGCATGCTTTTAATAGCTGTGGGCCCTAAATTTATTGTATTGTTTTCGTTCTAGTTGTCAAAAGTAATAGACGTCCATTGTAAAAAAATTCGAAAAGACAAAAAAGGGGAAACAAATACCTGTAACCCTATAACCTCACCAGCCAGGAATCCCACGGTTATTATTGTTATACAAAACCGTCATGTTCTCTCGCTGTGTTTTTTACCAAGGGGACATGTGAATGTCCCTGGCTGGGTATTCTCTGGCTTCGATGTGATGTCTCAGAAAGAAAGAGACATGGGGTGCTGTCCTTTTCAGGAAGGATCTGAATCTTTTGTCTCCTACCTGGCCAGGAAGCCAGCAATTCTTAAGCCTCCATAATTGCAAGTATTTGCCAGCTTATTTGATTTGCTTGTTATCAAAAATCTGCATCTGGCCTGCTTCTTGCCGTGTTGGGTTGATTTTTCTCTAGGCTATTTATAGCTAGTGCACTGGTGTTTGGTTTTTCCAGGGGAATTAGGAGACGGTGTGCAAAAACAACCGGGTTTTGCAGTGAGTCAATACTCTCCAAGTTGACTCCACAAGAGACCGTGTTGAACTCAAAGAACCTTTAAAAATGGCAAGTCCACGCCTGTGGCACCTTAGGCTGGGAAGTTTTCTAACCCTCCATTCAGAACTTGGATGTCCCTGATGGCAACCCCAATCCTGGTCGTTCGGCAGTGACTGGGTGTGAGGAATGTCAGGAACTACCCACCATCTGCCTCACGCAAGCACGTCTTTGAGCATTTCTGTCTGTCTAAAAACATTTCTTTTGTCGAAGTGAAATACACAGTAGAGTGTCCACCCTTGGTTCTGTCTCCACTGGGGGAATTCATGCAGCCCGCCAGAAACATGAAGAAAGGCAGCGCCTCCCCGACATGGGGTTTCCTACCTTTGGGGTGCATGCAGAATGGACATTATTGGGTACCTTTGATTCTCTTTTGTCCAACTGCAGCCTAAATTCCGTGCTGACATTTTTTACAGGCTCAAGAGATTGTTGTGAAGTTGCCACGAGGTACGCATAGCAAACGCGGGGCATGTTCTGACATAAAATTGCAGTAATTACCTCTGGGGGAGGAAGGGCCATGAGAGAAATAATAGCATTAGGCCCAGCCACAATGCTGCTTCTGCTTTACATACAGAACTTTAATTAATAAAATGACAAACACTGGTAGCGCATAATTGGAGCGTCTATCAGGCCCTAGTGAGAGGGAGGGGCAAGGGCCCTGTGCAAGGGCTGCTGGAGCCAGAGAGAGGATTGCTGGGTGCGCTCCTGGCGTCGTCTCTTCTCACTGGTCTCGTTTGCTGCCTGCATGTAAAGGGGTTTATTAGTCCAAAGCTGTCATTTGTAACCTACATGTCTTAGGGCATGTCTGGCAGGATCAAAAATGTTACTGTTACAGGCCCCAATAAGTGTTATTTCTCAAAAACATCATTTAAGATTTACATGAGATTTCCCATATTTGTGTGAATATATATATATATATATATATATACACACACACACACACACACACACACACATATATATATATATTTACAAACATATATATACATATATTTACAAAACACACATGCGCACACATACACATTCACATATGTGACTATTAACTGTTTGGCAGAGACGGTGGCTATAAACGGTTTAAAATCCACGATCTCCCTGGGTCTCCCAGTGTGAAGGTATTTCTGGGAGAAGATCTTGTTAAAATGTGACAAAGGTGGGGCCTGAGGTCCTGCAGTTGTGACAAGCTCCCAGGTCACGCCAGCACGGTTGGTCCACAGACAGCACTTCGAGCAGCAAGGATCTGTGAAACCTCCGCAATGCACCCCAAAGATTTAAGTGTGTATTGGTACAACGTGTTCCATGCCTGCAGCCCAATAGACAAGGCAGAAGGAGCATAGCACACGGTGTGGAATCCAGACCTGCAGCAGACGAACTTAGTGACCGTGCGGGACTGCAACCCCTCTCTAAGCTTCGGACTCCACATCCAGAAAATGAGTGTGGCGATGCCCACGCTGATTGTGAATATAAAGTGAGACAGTGTGTGTGCAAGCACCGAGCACAGCTCTCTCATAGTCAACAAATAGTCAACTACTTTGTCTGAGAGGCCACCTGGGTAGAAATTGGTCTTACAAGATCCAATTCCAAGAGTGTGTTTGCCCACTCTGGGCCCCCGAACAGTGACCCTCCAGATCAAGCCAGGTCTACCTGGCAAGGGCACCTACACATAATGCTATCAAGGGACTTCTGACCCTAGGAAAATGGAAGACTTTGACAGGGACTTGGCCAGGATCTGCTCTGGGAACCACAGATAGGTGCTCTCTTCGTTTAGATACAAGTAATTAGTGAGAGGTGTTCCATAAAAATTGGTATCAGTCAGTTCTTCAGTACTTCTAATGAAAAAATTGGTGAGAACCATACATGGAGGATGCTTCCAGCCCCATTTGCATCCTCATGCATCCCTGCCCACCCCCAGCCCAGGGATCTCTTACTCTCTGGGTTGCTTTCGTTCTTTGCCCGGGGGGCCACGTGGCAGCCACATAAAGGCCTGCAGATGAGGGCTGTGTCCTCCTGCTGCAGGGAAAACACCCCTCCTACACCTTGGCTGTGGTGGGCACATTTTCAGCCACACTTTTAGTTATTAAGAATTGCCTCTTACTGGACTCAATTAACCTTCACACCCAGGGATTATCCTTCACACCCAGGGTGAAGCGGACCCCTCGCTGAAAAAGCCAGGCTCCTTCCTGCTCTAAGTAGCCCATCTCCCCAGTGGTCTCAGCTCCGGCTGCACTTTAGAATCACCTGGAGAGATTTGAAAAACTGCTGATGCCCAGGCCCTCCCCTCCCCAAGGCCAATTAAATCCAAATCTCTGGGAACCCAGACATGGGTTCCCCAGGGGATTCTAACTTGCAGCCTGGGTTGAAAACCGCTGGTTTAACCATTTCATGCAACCTGTGAGCTCTGCTGCCACATTGTTCACCTCGCTCAATCTTTAGAACCACATTCTAAGGCAGGCAGGGGAGGTCTCACAAATTTGCCTGTAAGAAAATAGAGGCTCAGAAAAGGTGAGTGGTTGGCTTAAAGTCACACAGTTTTGGAGCCTAAACTCCAAGTTATCTCATAGCCAACAGACAAGAAAACAAGGATAGTTAGACAAACCACCAGAGAATGGATGTTGATACAGAGGGGAGTTGCTTCCAGTGCATTCTAGAAAGGAAGCAGGGCACAAGAGGCTGCTGTCCATCTCCCAGCTTTTCTGTACATTCTCATGTAGCAGGTCTGGGGCCAGGCCAGAGACTGTACCTCCTACGAGTGTCCAGGTAACACCAATGACACCAGCCTGAAGATCGGACTCTGAGCAGCACAGTGCTGGCTGACCTGCAGCGGCAGACTCCGGAGTGACCAGGGGTAACAGCAGGGGAGAAGTAAGCCATGTGGAAGCCTTCTGGTAAGCTTGAAGAAGAGTCCCATCTGCCTGAATGCATCTGCCTACCACACACTCAGTGGATGGAAAAAAAAGGACCGAAAAACAAGCTTTGCTGGCCACTCGCTAGATGCCAGTGTGAGATCTTACCCCAAACCTTTTGTATCTGTTTCTAGAGCGAGACTTTGCTGAATCCCAAACAACGCACTCCTTGTCTCCATTTTGTCTGTAGATATGTTTTCTGCTATAAATGTAGGTGACAGTTTTGTGAGAAGGAACAAAGGTCAAATGTTTAATTTTCCTATTTCTCCACAGCACTGAACAGTTGGGTGACGTGGCTGTCTGGACCCAAGTCCTGACTGTGTGTCAAGTGTTGTGACTCTCTATGTCTTGTGTCTTTACTTTCAAGTGGCTTTTAGTGCTTCTCTTTCTGCTGCACTCATTTAAATTCAGGCCTCCTGGCTAGAAGATAAGCAACGTGGGGTAGGGGAAGACATGCACTACGTGCGTACAGAATAGCTCTGCAGTAAATACGTGTTGGACGGAGGCGCGGTCATCTCCCACAAGCGCTGATATCAAGAGGGATCCTGTCTAGCCTCCCCAAAAGCTGGGGAAGCCATTCTTCAAACCTTTGTTCCCCAAGTGGAGTGGCCTGAAATACACAGTGCCGGAAGGTGGAGAAAGTTCACTGAGCTGATCAACGTCCCCCATGCTGACATGTCAGGTCCACATCTCGCCAGCAGGCTCACAGCACCAGCATGCTCCACCCCAACCTGAAAGCTTCCTGAGAGCAGCTGGGAACTGGGCAGTGTTGACCACAGCCAACTGGCTATGAAGTGGGTAGAAACTTTCCCCTTTCCTGGAGCCTGGCACCTGGAATGCAGGACAGCGCAATGGAGCTTCACGGGCTGGAAAACTGGCTTCTGGCCCTGAGAGGGGGGCTGGTACAGACAGGAGGGTCTTCCTGTGAGTGTGTACACGTGTGCACACCCATTCGGACACTGAGAACTCCTGCACATGCCCTCACTTGACAACCACTGCGAACTCAAAATGAGGAAGGCATCCCCTGCCTTAAAGGAACTTGTGGTCCGGGGGATGCAGGGCACAGAGGGAAGACAAGGACGCAGAACTAGGCCCTGCAATGGTCCCAGTAGCCTCAGTTACAAGATTTCAGAGGAGACGGACATAATTTCTGAGATGGGTGATGATAAAAGAGCTCCCTGGAAAGAAAGTAGGTTTAATCTTTTTGAAGTGGAGAGAAGAGCAAAAGAAGTGGAAGAATTAAAAGCAAGAAGCAGAAAAATGCAAGATAGTTACAAAGCTTACAGGAGGCTGGAGAGGGGTCTAGAAACCAGCATTCATTGTGTTCCCATGTATGAACTACTGGGTGAAGACCAGCAGACCCCACTGCTCATCTGGTTGCTCTGAGGTAGTGCAGACGAGACTCCGAAGCGGCGGGAGAAAGGAGGTAAAAGAACCAAGGGAACAAGGACTAGCAGGAGGTGAAGCGATAGAGGTTCACACAGAAGAAAATGAAGGACACACCTTCCTCTAAGACAGGAAAGGAAAAGACACACTGAAAAAAAAAAAATAAAAGAGGCTGAGGAGATGACACTTGAGAGAGTAAATGTTATCAGTAAAGTGGGAAGCAGAATAATGAATTGGGTGTTGTGACCAAGAGGGGACAGCACCCGTGCTTGAGCAAGAGTTTGAAACACCCATTGTGCTATGTGTGTTTAGAAATCGACTGTGGAAACCAACAGTGGGTGAATAAGTACCACCAGCCATCCAGGGCATTGAGGGTCAACAGTCTGATTTCACAGAAGCCCCAGATTAGCAATATTCTGTGGCCAAGAAGCAAAAGGAGAGAAAGCATGTGGCAAGCATTATCTCCAGCTGGGCACCGCAGGGCATGGGCTGAGGGCTGAGAGGGTTTAGTTGGCAAGGTTAGGATTAAAATTTCCAGTCATTAAGTCCAGATTGCACAAGAAAGCCAAATGGGGCCAGAAAAAAATTAACAGTTTTGCTAAATGATCCTGAGAGGTCTCAGTGGAGACAATAATTTGCCACCTGCATTTGGGGAAATGGGAAAGGTGTGAGTGAGGAGGGAAAGGTCAGGCTTACCTGACTCGGGGTCTCAGAAGTAGAACAGCGCTTGGGCGCCCCAATGCCAGGTGTGGCCTGGTTGATGAAGGGGTCATGTGCGACATAATGGGAAGTCTTTGGCTTAAGTGCCTCGTGGTAAGTAGTCTTTCTGGTCAAAATATGAGACAACCATGAGCTCAGGGACTGGGAGACAGAGTATTAATATCAGTGCTTTACCGAAAAAAAGAAAAGAATGTCTTCAAGCAACAAGAATCAGAGCAAAAGGGGGCACTGTAGCTGATGAGAACTCCAGCTGGCATAGGGTGAACTTGACTTTGCTTTCTATAGTAGCCACTTTTTTGTTGCAGGGCCTGAACAGGACTATTTTGGGCCGTGCTCCGCTGTAGCTGTCCTAACTTCTAAATGTTGTTTATAGATTGTTTCTCTCCAACACACAGCCTCTGCTCCTTTAAACACAAAGATCAGAGGCCTTGTTTACAGCGCGCACTGCCACTGCCTGTGGGCATGATCATGCTCACACCTTCTCAGCCCTGGCTGCTGTTGTGCATGGACTGCGAGCCGTCTAGACAGAAAGGTCGCCAGTTCAAACCCCCATCAGGGCTGCAGGCCAAGTCCCTGGTTGGGGGCGTGCCTCACATATTGATGTGTCTCTCCTTCCCTTTCTCCCTCCCCTCTCCTCTCTCTGAAAACAAATAAATAAATAGAAATCTTTTTAAAAATACAGCCTCTATTCCTTTAAACACAAAGATCAGAGACCCTGTTTACAGCGTGCACTGCCTCTGGGCATGACTGTGCTTAAACTTTCTTAGAAATATCAGCTACATTGCCCTCTCACATGTCTGAGGAACAAAGCCAGAGGAACCTTTAATAAATACATACCGACTACACGTGATTGTGGCTTTCTTTCGGCAAAGTGGGTATTCTCATTCTGAAAGACAACCATATTAAAAGATCCTAATATATACACTTTTATCTCACCTTTGCTTCCCAGGGGCCACAGGTATCAAGTCACAGGGTCTGTAGTTAGCTAACACATGATATGGTTCCCTTTAAGTAAAATTGTTAGCTTCTTCAGGGAAGAAATTTTAAAAACCTGTGATACTCACATCACTAAAAGAAATTGAGTCACAAAATTACTTACTCAAAGTCACAAAGTGAATCAGGGCCACAGACAAGAATGTTTGGGTCCTCTCCAGGAAGTTCATTTAATGCTCCTGTTGATCTCGATGTCACCTCAGAGGCAAAATCTTGTGAAATTTAGCATGATGACATCAACCCAAACCAAGTTCCAAAACTGCCCATCGGTCACCCCCGCCCGGCCCACTGAACTTGACTTTAAGCCCTTTGGGAGACAGGGAGCAAGATCAGGCACCAAGCATCCAGCTTTCCTTGCTGGACAGACCTCAGCCACGTCTCCAACAAAATCCTTTAGGGTTGAAAACTTTGGAAAGGGGACCTAAAGTTTCATTTTGACATCACATCCTCTGGTTCTTCTCTCCCTTGCAGCTCCGAATGGCCTGGCTCATCCGTGGGGCCTTGCGGGGAAATGTCTCCTTGGTGCTGGTGGAGAACAAAACCGGGAATGAGCACAGTAGGGTGGTCTGGCACGTTGCTGCTACCGAAGGCTTGAGCCTATGGCAGTGGACGGTGCTGCCTCTCCTCGACGTCGCTGACAGGTGGGCCTCTCCCCACACCCCCCAATCTCCCCTCCACCCCCCCCCACCCCCCGTCCCCACTGCTCCCTTTTCCTCTATCAGCCAGACTGCAGAAGGGAGCCATGTCTTCCCTCCCCCATCCTCTCTACCCAGGACACACATCCAGATGTGCACACACGCATGTACATGCACAAATGTGTACACATGTGCACACACACAAACACCCACACACTACCTGCAGGCTCACAGAGAGTACCAAGGGATGTCAGTGCTAATAATGAGCATTCTCTTTTCCCACCTCTGGCCTGGCCGGCTTGCCTCCCTTCAATGGTGTAGGAAGAAATAAGATAGGACAACTCATGTCACTCCCAAGTAATAATCAGGCTTTACATGTATACAACATTTTCTCTTATTAATAGGTTTTCTTTACTTTTCCATTTGAACATTACTTATTCCTTAATTAACAACAAAACCTGCCACGCAGGTGTGACAGGCCTTATCATGCTCCCCACCCCTGCCCTTTTTACGAGGGAAGAAACTGAGAACCAAAGAGGTGAAGCACCAGCAGGTTGGCATCAGTGAAGACTGGCTCTCAGGTCGATCGGAGTCCAGTGCTCCGTGGTCCCCGAAGCAGGTGGGTGAGGAGGGTGACAAATTCTTCAGTAAACAGAGGAGTGCTTCCCCCGAGGCCTTACTTCCTGATCAGAGTCTATCACTAATGACCTTTTTGACCTTGAACTTCCCTCGGTCTCAATTTCTTCATCTTTAAACTGAGAGGGTTAGACCAGAGGATCGTTAAGTCCATGGGACTCTGAAATGGAGCAGTGACCACAGAGTTCAGCTGCCACTTGTCTCCCCGGGATGGCACCAGGCTGCCATCTGCAGTTGGCCTGGGGCAAGCAGTGCTTGAGTAAAGATGGCCAGGCACAGCCGCTCAGAGTGTCACAGTGAACCTGGATGGTTGGTGCTGACCTGTTCCACATCAGAAAGGGGCGGGGTGTTATTTCTATAAAGGAGGCAGATGAATGGATCTGGAAAGGTAAAAGCCATCTTTAGTAGGCTAAATATCAAACCCTATAATCCAGAGAAGCCTCTGCATTATACTCCTAAAATACATTTAAATTGCCACCCTGGTTGATCCACCTTCAAAAAATGAGAGAAGAGGACTCAAGACAAGGCAGAGGATGATTTCAGTTGGTACAGAGCGTTGCGAATAGAAAACTGGGTCTCAGATTCTGCACCCAAACTTCGGAGTCTGCTATTTCCAGAGCTCATAACTCAGGCTCTGCTGTCACAGGAAGAAAGCATCACCCTCACTCCGAGCACCAGCTTCCCACTCCTTCGATGTCATGGGTTAAAGATCAAAGCCTTGGGACATCCCGAGGCTCAGTGGGCCCAGGACAAATGGATTTAATTAGAGTGAAGGAAGGGGCAGTGCGTGCCCTCCCCACCATCAACTATTCTCCTGTCCTGCGGGACTGCGGGGGCTGTGCAGGGGATGGAGATCAGGAGGGCGATGCCAGAGCCTTCCCTGCTGGGAGGTGTTAAATTAATTCAGATGAATCAAAGGAGTTTTTTCTCCTCGATCCAGCAAGTCCTCTCTCTTTCTTAGCCACTCCCGGGGATTTCACAGCAAGTGAGATGTTAACTCTGTTCACTCCCATACACCAGCGTTTTGTGGGCAGGAGACTGTGTTCTTGGCCTCCCTCCTTCTTGTTTAGGGCTGTTTACCAGACTGACATTTCCAATATTGATGAGACCAAACTCTCCAGTGAGGCCAAGCTTGGTTTGATGATGCCTCATGACTTAACATGTGTAACCTTACAGAACATGTGAGTGCCCCCATTCCCAGGGAGCCTGCACACCACGGACATGCTGTGATGTGAGAAGCTGCATCCCACACACACACTCCCAGCCCAGAGCTGGAGACGACAGAGGAAGCATCAAGACCCGAGGCAAATGGAACTGCAGGGGGACGAGGCCAGGGACGCTCACTCACTACAATCCAACTAGACTGTAGATGTGAGATGTGACTGGCCCATCAAATGAAAAAAGCACTGTGGATAAAAGAGTAGAGGGCTTTAGAATCAGAAAATCCCAGGTTTAAAAACTGACTCAGCCACTTAGTAATCGGTGACCTCAGCCAATTACTGAACCTCTCTCAGCTTCAGTGTTTCCATCTAGAAAATGAATATAACAACATAGGATTATTATGATAACATCATAGGATTATTATAAGACTAAATAAACAACTATCAAAGGCAGCCACATATAGAAGATATCAATGAATTTTATCTCCCATGACCTCTGTTCTCATCCCTAACTTATGTAACCTCAGATGATTTACTGAATAAATAGCACAAATCACAACCACTAATCTTCCAAGTCAAGCCATGTTCTGTAAAAGAGCAATAATAGCATCTATCTCTTAGGGGTTTAGGGAAAGAAAGTGCTTGGGGAATTGCCTGGCCCCCAGTAAGTGTTCACTCAATAATTAGTCACCATTGTCATCTCTCCACCTCATGCCTCAGAAGAGGCTGGGATGACCAATTTAGCAATAATAACCCATGACTCAATCCTAAGATGGAATGAGGGTTCTTATGAGTTTGCTGTCATCGGTGCTCTGTAGATTCCTTGTAATGGTAAGTCTTGGGTGGAGGAAAATCAAGAGGCACAGTCTTCCCTCTTTCTTCCAGGGAGAGTGAGCTACAGCTGCTCAGTTTGCCAGAAAATGGAAATGGGAGGAGGGAGAAGGTAAAGGAAGAGCATAAAAAGGGAAGGAGAAAGAGAAAATAGATAAAAGACCAAGAAAGACCAGCAACTCCCTTCCTCCTGATCCTGAGGCAGGTGTTAGCACCTTGCACCAGCTGTCCACATCCCGTGAAGCTTCCTTAGGCAGGTCCTGGCTTCAGTTCATCAGCACCCAACTACTGGACAGCTCCCCAATGAGGGACCTAGAAGAGGCAAGACCTTTGGTCCCTATGCTGACCCAAATCACCTCTGCTCCCAGGTGCCCCAACTGCCTTACCTCAGCCAGTTGGTTCAAACAACTTTATCAGGGCTTACAGGTTGGCCCGAAAGAGTTCCCAGACTCCAGACACCGGTCATGACGTGAAACTAGCTAAGGTCATCATCCCTTTGCCTCAGTGTGGCAGTGACCTCCAGCTTGTCTTCTTGCCCCATTTTGTTCCACACCCATTACTTCATGAAATGTAAATCTAAACATTTTCCCGTTTTACAAATCTTTCAGTGGCTTCCCATGGATTTTAGGGTGCCTTTCAAACTCCTTTAGAGAATTCCTTATGTAGGCCCACGTGTTATGTGTCCAACACTAACTTCACCAACCTCTTTTTATACATTCTCCCTCTATCATTGTACCTGGTAACCTCCCTGAGCTTCTTTCAACTCACTTGTACCATGCAAAATTCTTACTTCCAGGCTTTTATACCTGCCTTTCTCTCCACCTGAAATGTTCTTCTTGTACCTTTCATTGGCGTAGCTACCATTCTCCCTTCACTTTTTAAGGAAGCCCTCCTAGACTATTGTAAACCTAAAATATATTTTCATGGCCCTATAATAACTTGTCACATTTTACTATCTGTTTTTTTTTCAATATCTGAATATGTACCAGTAAGGGAGGAATCAGACCTGTCTTCTGTATCACTGTTTCCTGAACATTAAAACACACAATATGCATAATAAACATGTGTTGACAGAATGAATTGAGGAAAATCACATATATTTCCAAATTCCAGCTGATCGAACAGAACCCCACTTGTCACAACCCATCTAACATTCCTCCTCTGTTCAGCCTGTGTCTAACAAAACACGCAGTCCGTTATAACAAACGCTACTGCAAAGCCTGCTGTGTATCAGCTCAACGCCAGCGTCCCATCGGATGAACCCTCTCCCCCAAGATCGCATTTGTTACTGTTAGGACAAGCTCTCCCTAGAGACTTGCCTGGTCCCTATGCTATCTTGGTCTCTGGTCACTGTCCTGTCAGAGTCTCTTTACATGAGAGACTTTGGTCTTAATTGCATGTCCCAGTCCTTGTGAGTAGCAGCTTAGAGCTGAGCACTCAAGAGCAGAGAGCTGTACCCAGGCTGCTGCCACCACACAGTGGCTGTCCTGCGAAGACTGAGACTCTGCCGCAGCTATGTGAGGGCTGAGGACAGGGAGACGCAGGTACACAGCATGATATTTCTTCCAGCCACTTACAAACAGCCGAAGTGATAGGAATAATGTCATAGTCTGTCCTCATTATGAAATGATATTAACTGTACAACTACAGTATACAGGGTGACAAGAAAAATCTCCAAGAGCAGTGCCCAAGATGCTTGAGCAGTGGCGACATCCCTGGAATACAGATGTGCTCTCAAGGTCCTTTTGAAGGACAGCACCGATCTAAATACTGGCTTGCACATCACCTCATTGCTGTACACCTACCTCCTCTAACTAGTTTTCTTTATTTTCTCTCTACTCCATCATCTCCCCCCACCACTCAGTGGCTACTCTTTCTGTTGGAATTCGTTCTTTCCTTTTCTCAAAATGGAAGAAAGGCCGGTTCTCTCCCTCTATTCTACATGTCAGTTTGTTGCAGGGACATACTCCAAGTTTTCCTCTTTATAATCATATATCTTACTAAATGAAACACGATGTTCCCACACCACTCTAAACTTTGACATGCTTAAAGAGCAGAAGCAGATGCTCAGTTCAACTCATTACGAGATGGATTTGGAAACACCATGAATCAAATCATGCCCCACAAATCACGGCAGTCACACAGCCGAAGAGAAGGCACGTAACCCATCACATGTGTGGAGGCTGTTCCCCAGCATTACCATTATGGAGGCTTTTAGCTGTGCACCATATACAGCGTCTAACGAGAAAAAATGTCCCCTCTGGAGATATTTAGATTTCCTGATCCATTTGCATCTTTTGCCCTAAACGACAAGTGGTATGTTTCACAAATGCATCTTTCAAATGGGGTCGGTGAAACGCAGAGCTATGTCTTCATGTACTTAGACCAGAAACTCCACAGAGCCAAGACTTTTCTCCTGTTCCATCCTTGTTTCTCCCCCGCAGAATCCCCCATTTTCTCTGGGTGCTATCACTAACAATACTCCCCCTTTGTGGACATCTTTCGGTGGTGAGAAAGGCATTAGAGGGGCGTTTTCATCGAGACATGTTCTTACCTGAGTAGAGAAATAGTAAATGCCAGTGAATGGAAATCTAGATATTTCCAATAAACCTTAGTTTGCAGGTCTAGACACACCTCTGAGAAAGTTGTGTTTAATTCACATTTTTGTAAATTCCATCGCAGCTTTCTCATAGGGTCGCGGGAAGAATCCTAAATAGTGATGATTAGATTTGTTGAGTATTTACTATGCACCAGTTAACCGTGACAAGTACTCAACATACATTGTCTCATTTCATTCTTAAAACCACCCCCTCGGAGTAGACACTATAATGAATCCTTTTTTTTCATAAGAGGAATCTGAGGTCTGAAGAGGTAAAATAATTTTCCCTTACCCGTTAGGCGACTCTGCTTTCTATGGATGTGCCTGAGGAAATGAATGCACAGTAGAAAACTTGACAAGTGGTAGCCATTGTTGCTAACAAAATATTTTGGTTTGGGATTATTTTAGGCCACATCTCTTATGGGGAGCGGGAGGGGAAGGTCCCCAGGCTCTGCTCCCCAAGAGTGGTGCTGCCCCTCCTGAGGTGAGTCTGACCGCCCCCAGCCCACGTGTGCAGGCAGCACCCCGCCCTTTTGGGGTCTTCCTCACAGTGGGAGATAAGAACAAAAGGGCCCGTGCCCCTGTCCAGCTGTGGCAGCACATGTCCCTTCTTGGAACTGCAGGGGCCGAGGGCCTCAGCAGGGCCGTCATCATTAGGTGGAGCCAGTTCTTTGAGAACACTGGTTCCTTCTGTAGCTGCTCGATGCGTCCGTCAGTCTTGTGTTCTGGGCCCTGTTCTCAGAGATTCTAACTCAGTAAGTTACACACTGGGCCCAGGAACACGTTTCAAAGTTCCCTTGACGATTTTGATGTTTGACCCCATTCGGAAGTCACTGGCATAAAATGTCAACTTCAGCTGTCTTGTAGACAAGACGGGGGCCTTAAGTAACTGGAGAAGTATCAGCTGTCACACTGTCAGCAAACTTACATTAAGCCCCAACAAGTGCAGAAGATGGAAAGGGATGGATGACCCAGCTCGCTGAGGGGGCCACAAAGCACGTGTGCTGAGAGACAGACAGGAACACAGAGATGCTGTGCGGGGCCCCACAGAGCATGGCCAGGGTTCAAATGACACAGTGACCTCTGCGTGTCAGGGGAGCTGTCATGAAGGAAACAGGATCATTATAAGGTAGAACTTGAGGATAATTTGGGTCTTCAGAAAATGCAGATGGCACGGGGCATTCCAAAGAAGGCCATCAGGGCGAGCAGAGGCTCAGCGACGGGAATGTCTTATGCAGGTTCAACTAGGTTGTGTCGGAGAGTCCTGCGCAGTCTCCTCCAGAGGGTGCGTGTGGGTATTGGGCCAAGTGTTTTGGACTCTGGGCTGTGGGGAATAGAGAGCCACTGAGCACGTAGACTGGTCGGAGGATCAGAAATCCGAGCACAGACACTGTCGGAGGCTCTGGGGAGGGACCAAACGTAACATATTTAGCCTCAAAATGGAGCTCAGAAAGGGGAAGAGGAGCTGGAGGAAAAGAGGTCCCTTCTGCTGCTGCCTTCAAGTGGCACCGTCGGCCAGGACAGCCTTGGCTCGGCCCTCGGAGAAGCTGTGGCTGGCGCTGGGCGGTGCAATGTGCAACAAGGCGTGGATGTGTACAAATCAAACATTCCCAACCCCGGAAGGATCTGGCCTTGTTTCTTTCTCAGAAAATACCCCAGATCATTGGAGCAAGGAGTAGATGAGCAATTCTGAGCTTTAAATCCTATTTCTAACACTGATTTACTGAGACGTTTGGGACAAGCTGTTGCTTTTGATTGCTAAGTTTTTACAATCAAGAGTGCAAAGCACTGAGACAGACCCAGCCTATGAGCCTGGTTTAAGAGTCAGCCTCTCCAAATGGCAATGAGCGAACCCCTTTAGAATAAAGGGATGTTCAGATCTGCGTGAGATGTTCTTGGTAATCCCCACAGCTCAGTTTGCAAGTCAACGGGTGCGTATGTTTTTTATAACTCTTAGTGCCTCTGAAAATGTCGCGCTATGTTCTCAGCCCCTTCTCTCCCCAGGCATGAAGTTTAGAATGTAAGGGATAACTGGGCTGCTGATATTTGAAGCAAACTAGAATCCAATTCTCTAGGAGCTATTCTCCAAGAACCTCACTGGTGCTCATGGCTTTCTTCCTCGCCTCCATGCAGATAATTCACAGTCATTATTTCCACCTGAGTCCCCAACATGGGTTTCCAGCTGCCTGATTGGCATCCACCCACACCTTGAACACAGCCGCCGCCACCACACCTGCTCCCGAGTGGTTCTTCTGTCCACTGTCCACCATTCTCCTGGACCCTCAGTTCTTCAGAGTTCTTTGTTGACTTCTCTCTCAGAGCCCAGATGCAGTGTTTTTCCGGGTCATGCAGATTGTAGCTCTGTGAGGGAAGAGCTAAAAAGCACTTTAGAAATGCCCTAGTCAGTGAATAATATGAATTGCAAATCTGTCCAAACTCCTCAAGGTCAAGATCCACGTGTCATGTATCTCTATACTTCCAGCTGCAGACACAGTGCCTGACTCATATGAAGTGCTCAAATAATCTTTGCTCAAAGGCAGAGGGGGAGGTACGTCACTTACGATACTCCCTGGAGAAACACAGATTTTTAATAAACTGTAATACAAACAATGGAACAAGGAACTGGAATTTCCCATGTTAAACAACAACAACGGAAAAGGGTGTCCACTGTGAAAATACCCATGTGACAGATTTTCTAAAACCAAGGTGGCGCTGACCAAGTTGCAGTGACTTGCTCCAGGTCCCACCAAATATATAGCCCTCTGAAACTCAGCCTCCACCGAAGAGAGAAGGCTGTTGATTCGCCCCCATAAATTACCAGGGAAGAAAAGACCTCTTTTCCTGGGTCTTTTCCCCGTGGGAAGTGCCACCCTCACCAGCACCACCTCAGCCCTCCAAGCCGCCCGCCCGCGCAGCAGCAGAGGGCACTGGAAGAGGCCAGTGTTGGGACTGTCTCTGTCTGAGGAAGGCAGAGCAGACCTCCCAGTCTCTCTGAGAAGAGAGGATGCAGGCGCTTTCCAGCTCTGGACAGCCCTCCAGGTCCCCAGTCACTCCAAGGGGCTTATTGTACTTCACCAATATCATGGAGCACAGAAGAGACAGAATGAGATGGAAGAATTTGGAGAGCTCTGCAAGGGACAGTGAGTGGAGCTGCCTGGGATGTGAGAGACTTGGGGTCCCATCCTGCCTCTGCTACTGCCTCAGGGGAGACAGGTGATGCTCCCAAGAGGTTCCTGCTCTTTCCTCTTTTCCTGGCCTTCCAGTCCCCATGTCCAAGTCCATTTCCTCTCTTTCCTCAGGGCACTTGATGCCTTCCAGCCTGTGGGGCAGGTGCTTTTGCTGGGCCAGGGCAGGTGTGGAAGCTGGATATCCTTAGTCTCAGCCTCCAGCGGGGGCACATGGCCAATGCCTGGCAGCCAGGGACTAAGAGCGTTGGAGAGTCTGAGTGGTTCTTCACGTCTCAGCCCCACTGAAAATTCATTTTCTCCCTTCTTCCACCCCAAAGGTGGAAGTCATTGTGAGGTCATTCCTGAGTCATTGTGAAAAATCCAGGTGGCCCTCGGCCACCCTGGAGTCACTCTGTATGTTTTTCTCACTGCTCTTGGTGTCATTAAGCCCAAAAGGGAAACCAAGTCAGGAAACGGAAAAGTACTTCTGAGAGGTGGAGGGAGAGAGCTCCCAGTGGCCCAGCCTGGCCTTGAGTGTGTAGCCATCCCCACTCTCTGGCACAGGAGCCAAAGATTCCTAGAATCAGGGCACACGTGTCCAGCCCTGGACGTGTCCATCCCAGTCAGCGCTGGTCTCAGGAACCCAGCGCTGGCCATTGGCCCCTCCTCTTCAACCGGTAACTGAAGTCAATTACGCAGATAATGGGATGGACTCGGCAGGCTTTTTCATCACATACATTATTCTAATAGAAATGCATACTGCGACCCAAGCTTTGTGACAGACCATTTTAGAAGACTTTTGCCGAGCAAATCAACTGTGCAGTGAGAAATTGGAGAAGGTGGTTTTCCTCAGCAGAGTCTGCCAGCTCTATCCTGAGCAGCCAGAGCCCAGACAAGCCCCAGCTGCGAGACGGGGTGCAGCGCCTCCCTCCTTCCGAGCCCACTGAGCGGTTGACGGAGGAGCCAGAGACGTGGTACCCGTCTGTCAGATGCCTTTCCCCCCGTCCAGCCATTGTCTTTCCCCCTCTCCAAATCATTCCTATTCCCTCAGTCTACATGCATACACACACCTTTTTATCGGCGACTTAAAATCATTAAGTGAACTTAATTAGGTTTGTCAATCCCTAAGGCTGGCAGAGTGGCAAATAAGGCATTATACGCACTGTCCATTAACAGCCTGTTGCCTGGATGAGACTGAGCATTTTTTGAGCTGTGTGTGTGCAGCATCAGCACTTTTTCTGCACAGATTGGCCCAGTGAGTCTAGGAGAACCCACATTCCAAGCCCACACCTCTAAGCCTGGCCCACTGTCCACATGGCCATCTTCCAGAATCCTCCAGGGCCAACTTTCAACAGGCCTCTTTGTAAAGCTGAGCAACACGGAGTCAATGGGGTGCATTCTTTGTGGAAAGCCAGGCTTCAACCAAGATCTCTAGATGAATCTGTTTTAATGACAAGCTCCAAACCCCACTGGCTGGATAAAAGAAAAAAAGCCAAAACAACCTGTTCAATTAAATGTGTCTTTAGAGAAACCAAAAGAGATGAGCAGGTGTGAACTATAGAGGGACAGGTTGTAAAACCTCCAGTACTAAGGTCTGGACCCGAGGGGAGCTCAGCTGCCATGTTCTTAAATAGCACAGATCAGTGTGGGAGCTGGAGGAGCCCCAAAGAGCTGGCTCTTCCCTCCGCCTTAACCAAACTGCCACAGAGAGGGAGGGCAAGGCTTCTGTGGCCCTGGGGGCTCAGCTTCCTTTCCCCACACGGAGCTATGGCTCTGGGGTAGGGGCAGCAGAGTGACCTCTGTGTGCATTTGACCACCTGACCCCTGCGATCTTGAATGGACCTGGCTTTCCCTCAAACCCAGAGCAACTTACCTGGTACATGCTAGAACTTTGCCTCCGACCCAGACCACTCCACTCGGTATATACTAGAACTTCCTCTTAGCCTAGAGTGGTCCACCTGGCACATGCTAGAACTCGAGACCTGAGGCCATGGCTGACTCTGGTGAGTGACTGGGTATCTGCACTTGGGGGGGTGGGCGGAGAGAAATCAACAGGAAAGAGTGGTTGGGCCAGAAAGACCCTGAGCGCCCTGAGGAAGTCTCCCCCATCTCCAGAAGGGGGAGGGTAAGCAGAGCCAGGAACAATTCTTCACCTAAAGGTCAGGTACAGACACACAACCAGGTGCCACCCAAAGTAAAGAAGCCTGAATCTGGCTTGCCCCAGTGGCCACCTCTTGGCCAGTGCCCCTACAGATTGATTCCGCTGTCCCCTTCCTACCCCATCACCTACCATCCCCAGACCCCATTCCCACACTGCCTCTGCTTCACCCCTGCCCCTCCCACAGCCTTTGTCCCACCTGTCCCTTCCCTGTAGCATCTGGAGTTGGGAGCATTTGGGGGAGGGTTGGCTTCCTGGGTTGACAGAGGCAGCATCTCATGTTTACTCCTGATTTGACATCTGATTGAGTCTTCCCTGATTGTTATGAGTGTTCCTAACTCAAAATATGTGCAATTCCCACTGTCAATCAAACTCTGTTAAATAGCAGCTGCCACTGCCAGTGCCTCACAAAGCACTTTGGAGACTCTTCTGTTCAGAGACCATTCCAGCCCCAGCTCGCATCATGCCACCCATGCTGAGTCCCAGTGGCTGCTTAAGAACTTTGCAGCTCTAATCTCTCAATAACAAAGAAGGTAGGAGGGGAGATGTACAGTTTCTCTGGGAGGCTCATTTAGGGGAAAACAGGGATTTCTGTCCCCTTACCCCCATGCTTGATAGGCACACGTGTATAAGTTACTGGCCCAGGCACCCCAAGCCCACAGCAATGGTAGCCATGACGTAGCTCAGCACTGACTTCCATGACTGGCACGGCCCCTTGGCCTGCGGATGTCAGATTAGGAGATGACACATTGGAGAATCAGAGAGGTGGGCTGCGGGCCCCTTACCCACTGATGTACAGGAGCATCAGGCAGCTCTGCCTTCCTGATGCTTCCACCCGCAGAGAACACGCTTCTCTCCATTCACCATCCCAGAAGCCTGGGAGCAACATCTCCCTTACCCGGGCCACTGCTGTAAGGAGAACAAGAGAGCAGTATTAGGGCCCTCATTGGCTGCCTGAGAATCCCAGGCCTGGCTGTGTCCAGGGGTACATACACTCAGCCAGGAGCTCTTCCATGGAGATCTGGGGAACTGGAGCTGTAACTTTGCCAAGACTAGGAGAAATCCGCTGAAGGTGTGTGGGATACACATGCCTCTCACTATCTTTACCTCCTTCCACACCCCTCACACCCGAGCCAGAGGGGCCCGTCTGCTCCGATCCATCCCTCACCTCCGAGGGATATGCCCTCTCCTCCCTGCTCCCCTCCCCTCATGCGCTCCTTTTCACTTTTCAACACCAGCTGCAAAACCACCTCCCCATCTCCTCGGCCTGGTGCAAGTCTCCTTCCTCTGAGCTCTCAGAGCATTTCAGCCATATCTCTTACGTGGCATTTGCCTTCTGCCTTATTCTACACTGACATACGTACACACCCTTCATCTCTCCAGTAGACAGGAAGCAACTTGAATACAGTGTTCCTGTCGGATTTCTCTTAGAATTCCCTACAGGCCTTAAAAAGGGCCCAGCACAAGATGGGTGCATTTGAAATGAAAGCCTGTTTGAAAGGTGCTCCTCAAGGTCATAAGGAAAGATGCCTCTCAGAGGCATATGCCTACGTGCCAAGAGCTGGCTGTGTGAGATGGGTGGTCTTTGTGCTGTCCCTCCCTCACGCACACTCATCCAGCATGCCCAGGCGCCCAGAGCAGGATTTGGGCATTTTCCACTGGGTGCATTCCAATCCATGCCTAGCCAACCACCAGCCCTCCTTGCTGGTCTATCTGCCTGGGGTGGGGAGTGGGGGAGATGCAGAATGTAGGTCCCGATGTGGGAAATGTGGCCAGAAGGGCACCAGTGGGCTCGGCCATGGCTACTACAGATTCAGGCATTTCCTTCTTAGAAATGAACCACATGTAGGCCCTCCAATTGTGACTTGCAAACAAGAAGGATTATTTGTGAATGACCAGATTTCACAAGTCGGGTAAAGGCATAGATGGGCTTACTACGAAGTTCAGTTAAGAATAACCAGTCACAAACTTACTATTTAGACAAAAGTTTGCTTTTGGCTTCAAGTGTTCTCCCCACAGGAGGCAGTCCTTGTTCTCTGGCTGGCAGTAACCAAGTCAGCACCCAGCCCGTCCCTGCGCTGATCACAGGCCGTCTGCGCACAGGCACAGTGGGGCTTCCAGCCCGGCCAGCCGCTCACTCATCGACTGTAAAGCACGAATCCTGAGTGCACATTCTTTCCCCTGCGTGCCTCTTCCCCAGCAGCCTGCATCCTGTGTCACCTCTGCCCCACGGTCTCCACACTGTCAGTCTCCCACTCCCGCCGACACCCCAGTTTTCTGCTCCTGCTACCTGCCCCAGCTGCTGACACTCTACTCTCTCTCTCTCTCCTTTATTTCTGACAGCTTTATTGAGCTGTAAGTTACATACCGAGTTATTTACCCGATTTAGATGTACACCTCAATGATTTCTAGCAAATGTCCAGAGTTGTACAGAGAGCACCACAGTCCAATTTTAGACCAGTTCCATCACCCCAAAAAGGACACTTGTGTTGGTTTAGTCAACACTGTTCCCACGCCCAGCTGCAGGCCACCATCAATCTACTTTCTGTCTCTATGTACTATACATTTGCCTCTTCCAGACACTTCATATAAATGGAGTCATTTTTGTGAATGGAATCATGAGGTCTTCAACTTATTGTCTGGCTTCTCTAACTTAGTGTGATGTTTTTGAGGTCCAACCATTCTACAGCCCGTGTCCCGGTCCATTCTTTTATATCGGCGAGCAGCATTCCATTGCATGGCCACCCCACATGGGGTCTATTCAGTCACCAGTGGAGGCACAGGTTCCCTCTCTTGTGGCTTAGCGTCCATACCAGGCACCGCATCCTCTCCTGAAGGTCATTCTGCACTGACTTCTGAAAGGGGGGAAGGTGTTCGAAGTTCTCAGGAAACTCTCACTTCACAGCAGGTTGACTGACAGCCTTCCCAGAGGATGACTCCCTAGGAGGGAAAGGAACTGAAGGGGTTTCCTGTTTGTCCCCCTCTAGCACTTCCTTTGGCCACGGTCCTAGGGCTGACCCTGCAAGGCTATGAAAAGGGTGGAGAGCGATGATTTCTCAGAGGTTTACTGTAAATACATGTGGCCCACTAAGTGTTGTTTACAACCGCGCCCCCCCCCGAGGTCCATAACCAGCTCATTTACTATGTGATAACCAGTTGGGTGCTGCACAGGCCCACCTCAGTCAGAACCGATGTGGGACACCAAGTCCTTGAGACCTCTGCTGTGTGAGTGACTGACCTTTTACTTGCTGGACGATGGGGAAATCCAGGGGTACCATGGAAAGAGCCAGCCTGCCTGAAGCCACAGGTCGGGGTCTCTCCAGGGACAGTGGCTCTTTATCAGTTGGTACAGAAGCACTTTAATATATAGTAATGACTCCAACTCCACTGGGCAGCACCAGCTGAATATCAAGCCTACCCATTTCCACCCACCCTGCATACACAGAAAGTGAAAGGTCTCCTCAGAGTTTCCAGGAGTCCTAGACCCAAGCCCCAGACTCCACATTAGGCTAACATATGGAGCAATCCCTCAGGAAAGGCAGTGCTTTGTGCTGGGGAAGTAGGGGCAGTGCTGACTGCTTCCCTCGGACAGCCACACTGAGGCTGGAGGAGGCTCATAAAACTAACCATGAGCAGGTATCAGCACCGTCTGTTGCATGCTGGATCCCAAGACACGGCCAACCCAGGGTGTTCCTCACGCACGCTCCTCTTAACACACGTACAGGTTCTGGCTGCAGATTGTCGCTTGGTGGGGACAAGGATCCAGAGCCACCGTGGCTTTTGACAATATCTCCATCAGCCTGGACTGCTACCTCACCAGTGAGTTCACCCTGGCCCTGGCCCTTGTTCTCCTGCCCAGACCACCCCAGGCCTCACTGTCCCTCCTTACCCTAAGCCCGCTCTCTCCCGCCTTCCCCCAGAACATACTCATCTCTCTCCCTAAAGAGCCTCCCTTAACTCAGCCACTGGGGTCTTCTCTGTTCTAGTCAGTGGTGAAGACAAGATCCTGCAGAATACAGCACCCAAATCAAGAAATCTGTTTGAGAGAAACCCAAACAAGGAGATGAAACTCTGGGAAAATACACCAAGAGAGACCCCCATCTTTGACCCTACAGGTAAGGGTTCCACTTACAAATTTGAGCAAAGCACTTTTTTTATTTTGCAAAAGGCGGAAAAAAGATATGTGTTTTGATTGGGGTGGGGAGCTAAGTTCAAAGAGTAAAATGTCAGCCGTTAAAAGGAACGTTGCCCGTACTCAGGCTCTGGGGCTCCATGAGGAAGCTGTTTGGTTCTCCTACCACCTGGGCAAGTGGAACTCCTGGAAGTTGTGCAAAGGACATCTGTGTCCACGTCTAGAGAGCACCCAGGCCCTGACAAACAGCAGAAGCAAACCTTCTGTCAGACTTTTCTTCTCATAAGGACGGTTGGGCCCAAGACCAAGGTTATCTGTCGCACAAAGGCAGGCCAGCCCATCATGGCTAATAGCCCCAAAGCAGCAGGTTCAACACACTCCCCCAAAGCTTGGCTCCCCTCCAAAGCTGCTTGACTCAGCAGCCCCCAGGCTGAAGGGCTTCTCTTGGGGGCTCTGCCACTTCAATCACAGGCCTCTTCAGCCTCTGGCCCTAAACTATGGGTGTGACTTCTCAGCTACCCTTTGTACCAGGAGGCAGTCCCCTGGAATCAGTGTCACACCAGTCCGATGTTCCTCAGCAGTGATTAGCTCTGTGAGCCTAGCCCCAGGGAAGCTGGTGAGGGCCACCAGGCCCAACACCGGCAGACCTAGGGGCTCCACCTAGTGGGTGGTCAGCCTGGGTACGTGAGGCTTCTTCCAACATGAGTACCCTGGAGGAGCAGATGTACAGCGCATGCCTCATCCACACTTTTTCCTATGAAAGATAATTCTTTATTAAAATAACAATAGAGAAATGATAAATCTCTAATTTCTACTTATAAATGTGAAGTCCTTATTTAATACAAAATACAAACAAAAAAGTAGAGGTGTATACCTTTGTGCCCAATTCGTTGGCTCTCTGTGCATTCAGTAAACACTGGCTTCACTTTGCTTTGGAAGACACCCTTTCCTGTCTCTCCTCCAAAAGCTGCCCCAGGACTAACGTCCTTCCAAACTCCTGCCTGATCGAACAGCTGTCCAACCAGGGGAAGAGTGGGTTGCCTTTCCCATCGCCTCTCCCCTTTCCTCTCTTCACCTTTCACTAGAACCTCAAAATACCTTTTCACGTTTCCACACAAAGGGGAACTTGGCCTCCTAAACTCTCTGTTTCCCGACCCTGCCTCGTGGTTCACAGTTCAGGAAAACGTTGAACATGGGGGAGGCAGCTCACTGTTCATCGTTCAACGGCCTTCCCCACCACCCTGTCCCACTCAGTTTCCTCCATTACTTCCTGGCCCTTTGTCAACCATTGCCTCCTGCGATAAATGCAGGACATGCTAAGCAAACATCGCGGCAAGCTGCCGCCCTGCCTCACCACCAGCACTGATTACATAGCAGGGGTTCCAGATACACTTATTGATTGACTGGTAGGCACTTAATGCTTCAGCTCAGTTCTCCAACGTCGGCTGCTGGCCCCCTGCAGCCAGCATTTAGGACCCAGCCATCCACCCTGCCTGACTCTCAGGTTTATTGCCATATAACTCCCGCTGACCTAAAAGGCTGATCAATGAGGGCCTGCCCAATGGCCACTCAGGCTAATAAAATCATGCAGCGACTCAAAAGTGGTGGTGCTCCCCTTCCACCTACAGATAAAATGGGAAGTGAGTGGCTGCCTGAGAGGCTGGAGATGACAATGGCTGGAATACACCTTCTTCTACTTTGTGGCCCCAGCCTCAGAGCAGGAGTGGTGGCTGAATGGCTTTCGGCCAGCATTCTGTCTCCAGACCCCCTTCTGGAGTAACCCCAATTCAAAGGGAAGAGGACACTGAGCCTTGGTGGGCTCCTTGGGAAGGCTTTAGAGAACCACATGAAGAGCCAATGCTTTCCTAAGACCCACTGCCACCTCGGGGAGCAGCTCAGGTGAGGAAGAAGCTGAGGCAAGCTCCCAAACCCCCTTCCCCTGCTGTGTTTCAGTGGCAGGAGGCAGCTCTCCCCCCAGCCTGACAGATAGCCCAGTCCCACCTTGCTGTAGACTCTAGCAATGGGTGGTAGGGGTGCCCCTGTCTGCATCAGGAGGATTTATAGAGAAGGGGAGCAGGGCCTCCTTTCCCCACCACCCACAAGACAAGGTCCAACAGGCTCTCTGAGTCAGCTCTTGGCCAGAACTCAGCCTCATGGTCAGGGAGGGTTGAGGTTCACTCTCGCCAACCCACCCACGGTTCTTGCACACTTCCTGTGAGGGCAGTTCAACTCTCAGCAGTGCTGAGCAGAACAAGACCCAGGTCAGGAGTTCGAAGGACTCACAGACTAGAAGAGGAGAGTACGGGTAGACAAATGATTGAGGCCGAGCTATGTGCCTACAAGGAGAGAAGTGCAGGGAGAGGAGAGGTCCAGTAGGCTCACGGAGAGGCCAAGGTCAGGGCCATGCCTACTCAGAAATAATCACCAGGGCAAACACTGTTCTGGCACCCACCTCCCATGGGCCGAGGACAGCAGGGACAAGGTGAGCCCATACTCACTGTTCTGGAGCTTCTAGCCCAGGGAAGCCAAGTCACCTGGGAACCAGCAGATCACAGCCTGCAACCTGAAGCTTAACCCAAACTCAGTGCTTCTACCTGGGAGCCGCCCTGGAGAAGCAGAGAGGACTGGGGACAAGGAGGGAAAGGAAAGGGAAGGAATAAGTGGTGAGCCTGCCTGACCCAGGGTTAGGGTGATCCACAAGTCAACCCCTCCCGTCCTCACTGTGGCCCAGGGACAGCTGCTGCTCTTAGCATTGTAGGGATGAGGACAGTGATGGAGAGGAAGGTAAGTGCCCACTGCTGGTAAGAAAGGGCACCAGCATGTGGCCCTGAAGTCTGCATTTTTTCAGCCAGCCAAGCTACTTCTGAGTATCCAGTTCTCCAATCAGAGATCATCAGCAAAAAAGAAAAGAGCAGGTAGCACATCCCAGCTGAGAGTCCCTGCCTGACCAGTAAACAAATCAATTGTCAGAGGAGACAAGATAATAAGATTTTCTTCCCAAAGTTCAGCACTGTCCGTTTCTGCTGGGCTGGAACGAGGGTGGCTGGCGGCATTTCAGCTATCCTCTCGGCAGGCGCTAGATCAGCTCCTGGAAAGGCAAAGGCAGTTTCAGAAGACCGTTACAATGCTTCCAAGTTTCCCTAAACACTCCTCACTTCCTCCAAGCCAGTCCTCCCCGCCCCCAGGAGGGCTGACACCTAGGTCCCTCACCCCCAGCTCGTGGGGCAGCGCCGAGCAGCCGGGCAGCAGAGAGCCCGGCCAGGTGCCTCACAAAGCATTCTTGGAAGCCTGAGTCACTTTAGCTAATCAGAAAGAAACTGAGAGAGAAAATGGGGCAAGTATTAAGTCTGAGAAAATTACATTTGTCAGCTTTGCACATACAATTACACTAACCAAAGGGCCGGGATAATGCAATCACAGAGCTCCAGAGCTAGCGTGCTCTCCTCTCCCTCTCTCTATCTAATGAACATCAGGGGTGAGGAGGTGTGAACAGGCTCTGCCATCCTGCCTCTTTCTAAAAGCCCAGGTTAGGACAGGTGGGACCCCCAAGGCCCGGTGGCCACGCCTCAGCTCCCTCACCCCTCTCTTCTTCTACAAGCTCACAGGTTGTACAGGGAGAGTGGAAAGGAATCAGCTCAGTTTGAGAAGCAGCCTAAACCTTGGGCCCAGCACACAGGCAACCATAACTCATGGAGTCCTGGCATCACACCCTAGCCTGGCCTCCGAGTTGGCTGATGCCAGTTGGTTTACCATTTCTGAGTACACATCTCTTGCCAAATGGGAGGTGGGGTGGGGGGAGTGGTAATTAAAAACATGTAGGGTCATGAAAAGGGCACTGGGCCAGGAGTCAGAGCCCCTGTGCATGGCCCTAGCTGGCCTGCACCAGCAAGCTGTACCCCTGGGCTCCCACCTCTGCATACCCTCCCTCCCCGGTCTGAGGCCTGGATGTGTCAGCACACACACAGGTAACAGCTCGTATAAGAGGGGCTGACGGGAACACAGACAAAGGTGGAAAACTGGTATTTTTAAAAGTCGGGGTTTGATGTGGACAGCCTCCAGGTCCCTCCCCACCCCCAACTCCACGGGTCTGCGGGGTGAAGGGATGCAGCATGAGGGAGCCCAGCTTTATGTGGCCCAGCTCTCTAATTAACCCCTGGCACTGCTAATGTGCCCAGAACTAAGAGTGACAGACTGTCCATTCCCACGTAACGCTCCTGTGATTCAAGAACAGATGCCAATTCCAAAGAGGAAGTTTTATGTGTTTCATATAAATTGATTGGGTCTATTTCTGCTAAATGCATTATCCATTCACCGCAGAACAACTATTAGAGTTAATAGAATTTGTAGCTAGACCCATTAGTTCCGAGCACACCCTTCGGGGGATGACGGCATTGCTGGAGGGTAGGCTTTGCCAGACCAGCCCACCTCACCCAGAACCTGTCCTCTCACTCCCTGGGGGTCTTCGTTTCCATCAGAGCCCTCTGCTGCTCAGGCCCTGAGGGCCCAGCCAAGCTTACTTCAGTAGCATACGCAACAGTAAAGATTTACCCAGCTCCTAAATAAATAAATGTATTCCAACCCAACTTTAAAAATCCTATCATCTTACATCCGTTGGCACTGCAGGCAGCCTGGTGCCAGGTCGGGGCACAGGGGAAGCTGGGATTCCTGCTGTAGCCATAGCTCTTGGCTGTGTGCCAGTTCTGGAGGCAGAAGGCCCCAGGCATTGGAAGGACAAGAAACAAGTAACAGTAGGAGGGCCAAGAAGCCCCACTCACTCTAGGGGGACACTCAGATTGGGCTCTTGGGTTCATTGCCTCATTAACAGCTTTCCCCAGAAATGGCCAGTGACAGAATCCTAGACCTCGGGCGGTGTCGCAGTGAGCAGGTCGGCCATCAGTAACCTAGAGCCAGCCAGGGGTTTCTCCTGTGTGCCCTCGCATAATCTGTTCTGGTCACCTGGCTGGGGAAAGGGGACCCTCAGGTGCTGCTCATCAAAAACACACAGATTCCTGGGCTCTGCAGACCTGTGGAATCTGAATGTCTGAGAATGGGCGGTCAGACTTTGCATTTGTAATGAACTCTCAAGGAAAGCCTGATTTGAAATGAAGTTTTAGGTACCCCACACGGCAGCCCAACTTTCTCGACACAGATGAGGAGCCTGGGCTGTGGGAAGGCTCAGAGCAGGCTCAGAGCCACAGGGCGTCCCTGTGAGGTTTCGGCTCTCAGACAGCCAAGGCCTTGCTTGGTGCTGTGTCCTCTTTACATGGCAATGATAAGCACTAGTCACTGAGCAGGGCCACGTGGCAGCAGCTGTGGTGGGCTCTTTTGTACACATCACCTCATTTATTCATGTATAATATGATACCCCTTTCACAGACGAGGTAACTGAGGCCCACAGAGGTTAAGTAACCTTGCCCTAAGTGATACAGCTGCTGTAAAAGGCTAAAGAATGAGGTTTTTAATCATACAAAAAATAAAGTTTTCTAATCCAGGTAACATTCGGAAGGGCACAGTTGTGATAAAGAAATTTTAAAGGAATCCCACTGTTGACAAGGTCTTCTAGAGGAATCTCTCATCTCTAAGAAACCTGTTTCTAATGTCAGTTTTTGCTTAAACAGAGCACATCTGCATCTTCACTAATATTCAAAACCGCTCTCTAGGCACACAACGCACCCATGCACACGTAAAAGAGCGGGAAATTGCAGCTAATCGTCGTCCCAGCCTTCACAGGGGGCACTTGGATGGCACTCTGTCAGCTCCCGTTCAGCTGGGGGGTGGCAACTCTCAGAGTCAGGTGGGCATGGGGCCATACATACAGCCCCTGGAACCAGTCAGGGCACTGACATTTCCCTGCTCAGCTGGCCCACTGTTTAATCAAGTGCTTCCCGTTCTCCTTATTTTACTAATTTTAGATTCTCATCTATTTATAGCAAGCAAACTAGTGATGACACAGGAAGCACCAGCCTTAACGAGGCGAGGCTCGTGGGCCCCCAGTCACTGCAGCAGGTTCCACACCATCCCAATTAGGATGTCACTCTTCATCTGGATGCCTCTCCCTCCCCAAACACAACTGTGCTCCAGGAAGAGAGGTGGCATGAAACTAATTCATGACTCATGATCCCCATTACCGATGTTAAGGAGTCCCTTCTAGTGCGTGCAGCTTTGCGCACTGGAGAGCCCATCAACATCCCTGAGGGGTGGCCAGCACCAAGGCTCAGGGGCTGCTTGGCTGCCAAGGGAGAGAAAGGACTTCCACAGGGACCTGGTGATGGTGACAGGTTAGAACTGAAGGCTCCCCAGACAGAGTGTCCACCTGCAACAGAGCGTCCCAGGTGAACGCTCCCTGTGTGCAGGCTGCCCCTTTCACCTGTACACGGCCCACAGTCACTCAGCACATCCTTCCGGCTGCCTGAGGATAGACGTCGTCATCAGGAAGCAACGTGACATGGTTTGGAAGTGCACAAACTGCCTGTGTTCAAGTCCTAGCTGTGCCACTCACTTCAAGCCACTGCCTTCTCCTTTCTGTGCCTTTGTCCTCCCACCTTAAAACACGGTGCTGATGTTCTTAGTGTTTACACCCCATGGGTTTGGTGAAAGGGTCACGTGAGTGGATGCCTGTCAAGAGGGCTTACATGAGCCATGGCTCTTTTCCCTGCTTGAGAGTGGAGGAAACAGAGTCAGAAAGGTTCTGGGACTCGCCGCGGCAGTAAGCTGCAAAGCCAGGGTCCAGACTCAGTCCATCGCACTCCGGAGTCTTCCCACCCTAACCCCACGCTCCCGGGAACAATCCCAAATGCCTCCCAGATGATGACCGCGGTGTGGGAGAAGCTGCTGCTGCATCCAGGTTGACCTATTTCCTCTGCCCATTCAGGAGATTTGACCCAGCGTTCAATGCAGAAAATATCATTGCTTTCTAGCCAATGTTTTGACAATTTCCTGAATCCGAATTCTGAAAAAGAAAAACCTCATGTAGAGCCGAGCTCATTTTAACCAGCCCGTGCTGTGTGCCTGCTCTGTGCCAAGCCTGGTGCTGGCACCACTCCTGAAAACTGCCACCCTGAGCTGGGTCCACGTAAGCTCGGTATGAAACCACTGTTATCCCGGCACAAGAAGGACTCCGGTTCCCTTCCTGATGTCCAGTCTCGCACACCTGGGATTAGGACAGGATCTCCACCCCATGGCTCTGGCTTTATCTTGCCAGGGAGGCTGAAAAGGTCTTCATCCAAGATGGGTGCTTTGCAAATGATACTGATCATCCTTTTTAAAAATAAAAAGAAAGAAAGAAAGAAAGAAAGAAAGAAATCCAGTGTCCTTTGAGAAAGCCAGGAATCAATAGTGTTACTTTAGAAATGCTTACCCCTGGACCCCACTGGAGAAATAGTACAGCATCATCCAGCCCTGACAGACCCCAAAACACCCTTCGAGCCTCTGACCTAACCGGTAGACTAGTGGTTGGAATTATGGCAAACGGAAGACAAAATGCCTCAACACCGTGCCACGGCTCCTCTCAGTGATGGAGAGAACTCCATCTCTCTCTCTCCCCCGGCTGGCCTGAGAAAACAAGCTGTTTTTTCCCAGCTGCTTCGGTGAAAGGTCACGTAAGTGGGAGACAACAAACGATCCGAGAACTCTGGTCTCGGCATGCCTTGATTGAGATCATTTAGCTTCAGGACTATCAGTGCAAGTGCATTAGGCACTTATTTCGTGGGAAGTTCACTTTTAATTAGTGTCTTTCTTCCAGACTTGCTGGTTCCACCTGCAAACCAACCCTGCATCCCCTCGGAGCCCATTCAGCTCTGTGCCTGTTGCATGCGACAAAGCCTCAGTGGTCCTGGACAGACAGATGTCACTTTGTTTAGATTCATCTGGGCCTGGAGCTGGACAGAGGACCTAGGAGGAGAAAGACTGAAATCCTAACTCTAGATCACAAGAGGGGATTCCTCCCACTTGGCTCCTTCGGGACAAAGAGGAAAAGCAACAGGAGATAGAATTACCATAGCCTTCACTGAGTCAGGGAGGAGAGGGGCCCAGGGAGAACCTCAGCCCACCCAGTGCCCTCCACACTGGGTGCTGACACAAGAGATGAGAAGGCCAAAGAAAGTACTGGCCACGGGCAGGGGCTTCGGAGAGGCTGGATAGTTATCTATTGCTTCCTAACAAATTACCACAAATGTAGCAGCTTAAAATAATGCACATTTGTTGTATTAGTTTCTGTGGATCAGGAAACCAACAGTAGCTCAGCTGGGTCCACTGCTTCTTAATTTCCCATAAGGTTACAATCAGGGTGTTAGCCAGGGCTGGGGACTCATCTGAACACTCAAATAGGGAAGGAATCACCGTTCCACATGCACATGGCTATTGGCAGCTCCTGGTCGGGGGGGAGAGGAAAAAAGTATAGAGAAGTATATACAGGGCTGGGCACAAGTAGGTTAATAATAATCAATAGTACAATAATTAATTAATTACTAATCTAAGAATAAACTGTGCTTCATGTACTCACAACTATAAACCTGAGAAAGGGGAGCAGCCTAGGCTGAGCAGGTTGGGCTGGGAAAGTGACTCAAGTCTGGCTCTCCACCAGGGATGACAGGCTGCAGGCCACATGCGGTGTCTCAAGGAGCCCTGGAAACACGGTCCCAATCCAGGCTGGCATTGTTATTTCAGGGACGGCAGCAGGATCTCTGGTCAGTGGTGTTCTCCTTGCAAGGAGGTGGGAGATCTGGGTTCTAGGAGGCTCCGTTCAGACTAAAGACTGACCCAGCCACTTCTGGGGGCCCAAAGAAGGGTCCAGTCCCATAACTGCTGATGTTAGTTCAGTGGCCTCATATGTGACCAATATCATTTGTTCAAAGCCTGATGATGTCGAGACTCGTATCTCTGCGATCTTCTTGGTCTTTTCTTATACCTGTTGCCTCATGGCCACTGCATCTCCAGCCACGATGCTGCACTGCAGGCAGGAATAGGGGAGAAGTGTCTCTCCCCTTCTTTTCTCTAGCCTCCAGTCTGATATACGTTGCCTTCTCTTCCTTTCCTTTCTGCCCTTGACATTTGGATTTCCCTCTTTTTCATGTGTCCCTGTTCTCCAGTTTATCTCAGGGGGCGTAGGACCCAGACCCAGGGGCCACTAGTTCCTCCTAGCTCAAAATCACTGGGCTGCTTGGACTGCCTGCACCCCCTTCGGCCCATCTGCCTGAGGTGTTATGGTCACAAAGGGCTTTGTAAGGGTTTCACCCTTTTCAACTTAGAGCCAAACAACAAGCGAGAACGACTAAGAATGAAGCAGTGAGGGGTTCTGGCCCCCACGCTGTTGCTTCCCTCTCAGGAGCCAGAGGACCTACAACAGGAGGCAGCGAGTCCTACTAACATCACCCTTGTGGGCGACATCAGCCCAAGCCTTCCTCTCCCCAGTCTGGGGACAAGGGCAGATAAGGGCAAAAATCAATGACTCTTGAGGCCTGCGTGTGGCAAAGCTCAGATTCGAACCACCATCACTTCCCACTTGAGCCTCAAAACCAAATCCATTAGGTGTAGCCACCAGATGGGCAAGTCCCCCGCCCACACACAGTATCAAATACTCATTAACACAGCTCTGGCCTGGAGCCATGTTGGGTGGGGGAGGTGGGGGGGCGGGGATCACCAAATTAGCCCCGAAGCATCCCTTAACTTAATTTTTACAGTTCTACTTTCAGGATAGTGTGTTTCCCTGTGACCTTTCCCTTCTCTCCTGTTTCTGACTTTCCCTCTGGGAACAGGAGCACACAACAGAGCAGTCGCCGCAGGAGCCATTAAAATGCCCTCAGATTCCCCTGTCTGACACGTTTAGGGTAACTCAGCTCTGAAGGCAGCTTTTATCTCCACAGCCCTGACCTGTGGTCCTGCTGAGGGGGAGCTGACTCACCGGGTGGGAGGGAGTCTGCCTCCCAGCAGAGAGGGGCTTCTGGTCTCTGTCCCCTGGGAGACCGAGGCATTTGCAGGCATCCTCTCTAGAGCAGCTTTGTGAGAGCAGAGGAGACAAAGATGTGAAAGTGAAAAAGAAGTCACGTGTGTGAACACAGCCAGTACAAAGGACAGGGCTGGTGTTATAAATATTGATGTTACCACCTGCTAACTTCTCATAAAAAAATAAAAAAAAAAACAGAAAGAAATGGCCAGAAAGCTTAGCACAAATGAATGAGGCGTGTGTGGGGGTGGGGTGGTGTATTTGAGCACATGCTTGTACATGCACAAATTCAGTGGGAGAAACAAAGTGGAGCAACATGGAAAATCCATCCATTGAAAACGGTGCTGCAGAACAAGTAACTGACTTGCCCCACCTTGGCCTCAGGTGTGGTCTGTCATCAAGGGCCACTTGTTTATCTTCTCCACGGGACTGCCTATCTCGTGACAGAAAAGTGATAATGCTTCCTCCTTTCCTATCTGCTGGCCTACCACGGTTTTAAAAAGCTAAACTCACTGCAGGATGAAGGTTCTACATAAATGCACTATAACTAAACACATTGAAGTCGAAGGCCTAAAGATTCCCGGCCCTGTTTTTACCCAACCATATTAACATACTCTTTTTTTTTTTTTTTTTAGAAAGAATAGTCAATTCCTTTTAGATATAAATCTAAAGAGAGTTTCTATATTTCTTGAAAGATTTTATTTATTTATTTTTAGAAAGAGGGAAGGGAGGGAGAAAGAAGGGGAGAGAAACATAGATGTACACCCCCTCTACTGGGGACCTGGCCCGCAACCCAGGCATGTGCCCTGACTGGGAATAGAACTGGCAACCCTAGGCTTCACAATCTGAGCCACACCAGCCAGGGCTTATACTTCCCCTATCTTCCACCATCCACCAGATATGTTCCAAAATATAAAACAAAGTCTCCTGCATCTAGCTATCCCTCAGCCCGGTGTACAAGAGGACCACGCTCACACACCCTCCCCCAGCACTGGGTACAAAATGGAGCCAACACGGGAGGACATGCTGAAGCACCGAGGAAACTTATCTGACAATAGAGAGAGAAGAAAGTCAGTATAAAATATTTACATCTGGGCCACGCAGTGAAGGGTCAAATAACCCTAAAAACTGGTTAATTCTGGGTAGCACTTTCAAGAACAAGTTAAATTATACATGGTGCATTTTTAAACAAAGGCAGAACGTGATGTAACAGGAGGTTCTAGGCCATGGCCATTGGAGATGTCAAGGAGGTGAAATCTGAAAAACCCTGCAGCCCCAGGAACAGAAGTTCAGGTTAGGACCTGACCTAGGGGGTAAAAAGGGGTTAATCTCAGCAAATGGCCTCAAGTGATTCCTACATTAAAGTTTTTTCAAGGGTCCTGGCAATCTGGCAGTAACAGCAGTAACAGCATAGTTCTTTTTATCTCCCTGATTCCTTATAAAAAATCAAAGCAACCACATATAAAACTGAGAACCAAGGGATATATGTAACCAAATTATTTTATAAGGTATAACCCCTCCAACCCCAAAATACAAGTGGCAAGGACAAAGCCCAAACAACCGTGAGATCTGCGTAGGGTCAACACCTGAACCAGAGGACAACAGGGGAGCAGCAGGTTGTCTTACCACCTTGAGAACAGGAGAAACCCAAAAGAGTGAACAGGTATTTGCTGGAAATGACAGGAAGCCAATCTGACAACGGCTTCTGAAACTGGGAGAAGCCTTGCCCTGTTCAGTGGTGTGTGAATGCGCGGGGCCCATGGAAATACCTGAGGGAACAAGGGAGGTATGGCCACCAAGCCGCCTTTCCAGGGAAGAGCCCACACTGAGAAGGAATTTCTGGGAGTGAAATCAATGTTGGGTAAGATAGGGGTAATGGAGAGAGAAAAAGGAGCATCTCCAGATATAAAAGTAGGTGAAGAAACAGCACCAGAAACATCAGAAAGCAAGCTACTGTATTTTAAAACACTATAGATTTTTTAAAAAGAAGAAGAATAGAGGGAGTTCTATGAAGTTAGAAAATCTCCTGGACCCTAAAAGTTCTAGAAAACTAATTTACATAAAAATGTATAACAGATAAGCATCAAGATCTTGTCACATACAAAATTACAATAAGAATTTTAAAAGAACATAGAGGACTAACACCTGTACAGAAAAAATGAAAGCATCCCCAAAAGACAGATCAAAAGAATAACCTTCTATTTCAAAATGAGTTAAATGATCAGAAAACAATGATACAAGACATGAAAAGTAACACATCAATATTACAAAAGATGAGAAATTAGGTGACAGAACTCAGAAAACAATGTAAAATAAAAGGGAAAAATAACTCAGAAATTAAAATTAAGTTAGAAAGAATGCAAGAGCAAATAAACACAAGTTAATGCCTTACAGTAAATAGAAAGTGAAAAGAGAAAATTTGTTAAAAATAAAAATGATGACATACATCAAAGCTAGGCAAAGAAGATCCAACATACAGCTAACAGGAGAGCCTGAAGATGAAAACCTAAGAAGTGGAGCAAAACAAATACTTAAAGCTATAATTCAAAAAAAATTTCTTATTGATAGTTACTTATTCATTGCCATTTTCTTGTACTGGTGTCCCTCTCTCTTTCACTGTTTTTCTTCCTGTTCTTAAAACAGACCCTTTAACATCTCTTGCAGAGCTGGTTTGGAGGTGGTATATTCTTTTAATTCAAAAGAATTTTCTTACTGAAACTACTTACTAAAGGGGTACTCTGTGTATCTGAGAATACTGACCCAGAATGAACAATACCAAAGACTATTCTAGTAAAATCACCAAACTTTTAAAGAAAAAAATACTTTAGGCACCTAAAAAAACTACAAGTGATTTATTAGAGAATAAAATTTAGATTATCT